>WNWK01027834.1:0-25937 GCA_009830355.1 Cherax destructor | reverse complement strand
AATTTAAATTTGGGAAATAAGTCATTTTGTCGAATTTTGGGTTATCCTAGATAATTTACATATGTTCATGATGAAACTGTACTTATGTGTACCTGTGCCTAAATAAACTTAACTCTGCTGACCACCTCAAACCAACCATTACAAACTCAAATTTCAGACAGAATCCCATACTCTAATTCAAATCCTAAAACAAATGCTTTACCTTGTATACCTTGTAAACCTGTATACCTTGTACATGTACTTGTAGAAATAAAAATATTATTATTATTATTATTATTATTATTATTATTATTATATTATTACCAAGTCTGACTTGTTCAGACCAGTCTATGGGCAAACTGTTGTTAGTAGTGTTTTTTTTTTAACACACCAGCCATCTCCCACTGAGACAGGGTAACATCCCCCCAAAAAATAAAACAGGAAAACCTATTCACCATTATTTATTCAATAGTAACCTTGCCAAGTGTGCAGATATCACAATTAAAATGATCCTCTGAATTATAACATCCTCCCCCCACTGATGTGCTGTGTGGCCAAAATAAACGTCCTACTTTTGCTAATATTTCCATGTGCACAAGAAATGCTTCCTTATTCCACAGTGCACATAGATAGTTAATAATATTAATAATAATAATAATAATAATAATAATAATAATAATAAAGATAAATAATCTAACACAAAATGGGAGTTGTCACAGTTGCTCTTTGCTGATAATGTGCTTGGATTCTGAAGAAAAGTTGCAGAGGTTGGTGGATGAGTTTGGTTGGGTATGTAAAAGAAGGAAATTAAAAGTAATGGGAAAGAGTAAGGTGATGAGGATAACAAAAATTAGATAACTAAAGATTGGATATCAGATTGGAGGGAGAGAATGGAGGAGAGATGTGTTCAGATATTTGGGAGTGGATGTGCAGCAGATGGGCCCATGAAGGGTGAGGTGAATCATAGAGTAACGTGGGAAAGGTGAGTGGTGCACTGAGGAGCTTGTGGAGACAGAGAACTTTTTCCATGAAAGCAAAAAGGGAATGTATGAGAGAAGTTATACCAACACTCTTGTATGGGGTGGAGACATGGGTTGTGAATGTTGCAACAAGGAGAAGGCTGGAGGCATGGAGATGTCATTTTTTTTTTTATTAACACATCGGCCGATTCCACCAAGGCAGGGTGGCCCGAAAAAGAAAAACTTTCATCATCATTCACTCCATCACTGTCTTGCCAGAAGGGTGCTTTACACTACAGTTATAAACTGCAACATTTACACCCCTCCTTCAGAGTGCCGGCACTGTACTTCCCATCTCCAGAACTCAAGTCCGGCCTGCCGGTTTCCTGAACCCCTTCATAAATGTTACTTTGCTCACACTCCAACAGCACGTCAAGTATTAAAACCATATGCCTCCATTCACTCCTATCAAATACGCTCACACATGCTTGCTGGAAATCCAAGCCCCTCGCACACAAAACTTCCTTTACCCCTCCCTCCAACCTTTCCTAGGCCGACCCCTACCCCGCCTTCCCTCCACTACAGATTTATACACTCTCGAAGTCACTCTGTCTCGTTCCATTCTCTCTACATGTCCAAACCACCTCAACAACCCTCCTCAGCTCTCTGGACAATCGTTTTGGTAATCCGCACCTCCTCCTAATTTCCAAACTCCGAATTCTCTGCATTATATTCACACCACACATTGACCTCAGACATGACATCTCCACTGCCTCCAGCCTTCTCCTCGTTGCAACATTCATCACCCATGCTTCACACCCATATAAGAGCGTTGGTATAACTATACTCTCATACATTCCCTTTACTTCCATGGACAAGGTTCTTTGTCTCCACAGACTCCGAAGTGCTCCACTCACCCTTTTCCCCTCATCAATTCTATGATTCACCTCATCCTTCATAGACCCATCCGCCGACATGTCCACTCCCAAATATCTGAATACATTCACCTCCTCCATACTCTCTCCCTCCAATCTGATATCCAATCTTTCGTCACCTATTCTTTTTGTTATCCTCATCACCTTACTCTTTCCTATATTCACTTTCAATTTTCTTCTTTTACACACCCTACCAAATTCATCCACCAACCTCTGCAGCTTCTCTTCAGAATCTCCCAAAAGCACAGTGTCATCAGCAAAAAGCAACTGTGACAACTCCCACTTTGTATTTGCTTCTTTATCTTTTAGCCCAACACCTCTTGCCAAGACCCTCGCATTCACTTCTCTTACAACCCCATCTATAAATATATTGAACAACCACGGTGACATCACACATCCTTGTCTAAGGCCCACTTTTACTGGGAAATAGTCCCTTCCCTCCTACACACTCTAACCTGAGCCTCACTATCCTCATAAAAACTCTTCACTGCTTTCAGTAACCTTCCTCCTATTCCATACACCTGCAACATCTGCCACATTGCCCCCTATCACCCTATCATACGCCTTTTCCAAATCCATAAATGCCACAAAAACATCTTTACCCTTATCCAAATACTGTTCACCTATATGTTTCACTGTAAACACTTGGTCTACACACCCCTACCTTTCCTAAAGCCCCCTTGTTCATCTGCTATCCTGCTTTCTGTTTTACTCTTAATTCTTTCAATAATAACTCTACCATACACTTTACCAGGTACACTCAACAGACTTATTCCCCTATAATTTTTGCACTCTCTTTTGTCCCCTTTGCCTTTATACAAAGGAACAATACACGCTCTCTGCCAATCCCTAGGTACCTTACCCTCTTCCATACATTTATTAAATAATAGCACCAACCACTCCAAAATTATATCCCCACCTGCTTTTAACATTTCTATCTTTATCCCATCAATCCCAGCTGCCTTACCCCTTTCATTCTACCCACTGCCTCACGAACTTCCCTACACCACAACTGGCTCTTCCACACTCCTACAAGATGTTATTCCTCCTGCCCTACACACGAAATCACAGCTTCCTGTCTTCATCAACATTTAACAAATCCTCAAAATATTCTCTCCATCTTCCCGATACCTCTAACTCTCCATTTAATAACTCTCCTCTCCTATTTTTAACTGTCAAATCCATTTGTTCTCTAGGCTTCCTCAACTTATTAATCTCATTCCAAAACTTTTTTTTATTTTCAACAAAATTTGCTGATAACATCTCACCCACTCTCTCATCTGCTCTCTTTTACATTGCTTCACCACTCTTTTAACCTCTCTTTTCTCTCCATATACTCTTCCCTCCTTGCATCACTTCTACTTTGTAAAACCTCTCATATGCTAACTTTTTCTCCCTTACTACTCTCTTTACATCATCATTCCACCAATCGCTCCTCTTCCTCCGCACCCACTCGCCTGTAACCACAAACTTCTGCTGAACACTCTAACACTACATTTTTAAATCTACCCCATACATTTTCGACCCCATTGCCTACACTCTCACTAGCCCATCTATCCTCCAATAGTTGTTTATATCTTACCCTAACTGCTCCTCTTTTAGTTTATAAACCTTCACCTCTCTTTTACTTACTGATTCTATTTTCCTTGTATCCCATCTACCTTTTACTCCCACTGTAGCTATAACTAAAAAGTGATCTGATATATCTGTAGCCCTCTATAAACATGTACATCCTGAAGTCTACTCAACAGTCTTTTATCTATCAATACATAGTCCAACAAACTACTGTCATTACGCCCTACATCATATCTTGTATACTTATTTATCCTTTTTTCTTAAAATATGTATTACCTATAACTAAACCCCTTTCTATACAAAGTTCAATCAAAGGGCTCCCATTATCATTTACACCTGGCACCCCAAACTTACCTACTACACCCTCTCTGCATGTTTCTCCCACTTTAGCATTTAGGTCCCCTACCACAATTACTCTCTCATTTGGTTCAAAAGTTCCTATACATTCGCTTAACATCTCCCAAAATCTCTCTCTCTCCTCTACACTCCTCTCTTCTCCAGGTGCATACACGCTTATTATGACCCACTTTTCGCATCCGACCCTTATTTTAATCCACATAATCCTTGAATTTACACATTTATATTCCCTCTTTTCCTTCCATAACTGATCCTTCAACATTATTGCTACCCTTCCTTAGCTCTAACTCTCTCAGATACTCCTGACTTAATCCCATTTATTTCTCCCCACTGAAACTCGCCTACCCCCTTCAGCTTTGTTTCGCTTAGGCCAGGACATCCAACTTCTTTTCATTCATAACATCGGCAATCATCTCTTTCTTATCATCCGCACTACATCCACGCACATTCAGACAACCCAATTTTATAAAGTTTTTCTTCTTCTCGTTTTTAGTAGATTTGTACAGGAGAAGGGCTACTAGCCCATTGCTCCCGGCATCTTAGTCGCCTCATACGACACGCATGGCTTACGGAGGAAAGATTCTTTCCACTTCCCCATGGACAATAGAGAAAATAAAAGGAACAAGAGCTATTAAGAAAAAGAAGAAAAACCTAGATGTGTGTATGTATATATATGCATGTGTATGCCAGTGTAGTGTGACCTAAAGTGTAAGTAGAAGTAGCTAGATATACCTGTTATCCAGCGTGTTTATGAGACAGAAAAAGACACCAGCAATCCTACCATCATGTAAAACAGTTTCAGGTTTCTGTTTCACAGTCACCTGGCAGGACGGTAGTACCTCCCTGGGTGGTTGCTGTCTACCAACCTACTACCTACACCCCATATATATATATATATATATATATATATATATATATATATATATATATATATATATATATATATATATATACCTGGGGTTTACCTGGAGAGAGTCCTGGGGGTCAACGCCCCCGCGGCCCGGTCTGTGATCAGGCCTCATGGTGGATCAGAGCCTGATCAAACAGGCTGTTACTGCTGGCCGCACGCAGTCCGACGTACGAACCACAGCCGGGCTGGTCAGGTACTGACTTTAGGTGCCTGTCCAGTGCCTGCTTGAAGACAGCCAGGGGTCTATTGGTAATCCCTCTTATGTACGCTGGGAGGCAGTTGAACAGTCTTGGGCTCCTGACACTTATTGTGTTGTTTCTCAACGTGCTAGTGGCACCCCTGCTTTTCATTGGGGGGATGTTGCATCGTCTGCCGAGTCTTTTGCTTTCGTAGGGAGTGACTCTCGTATGCAAGTTTGGTACTAATCCCTCTAGGATTTTCCAAGTGTATATAATAATGTATCTCTCCCGCCTGCGTTCTAGGAGTACAGGTTTAGGAACTTCAAGCGTTCCTAGTAATTGTGGTGGTTTATCGCAGTTATGCGTGCCGTGAAGGTTCTCTGCACATTTTCCAGTTCAGCAATTTCACCTGCCTTGAAAGGTTCAGTTAGTGTGCAGCAATATTCCAGCCTAGATAGAACAAGCGACCTGAAAAGTGTCATGGGCTTGGCATCCCTGGTTTTGAAGGTTCTCACTATATATCCTGTCCTTTTTCTAGCAGATACGATTGCTACAGTGTTATGGTCCTTGAAGGTGAGATCCTCTGTTATGATCACTCCCAGGTCTTTGTCATTAGTTTTTCGCTCTATTCTGTGGTTGGAATTTGTTTTATACTCCTATGAAATTTTAATTCCCTCACGTTTTCCATATCGGAGTAATTGAAATTTCTCATCATTGAACTTCATATTGTTTTCTGCAGCCCATTTAAAGATTTGGTTGATGTCTGCTTGGAGTCTTGCAGTGTCTTCAACGGTGGACACTGTCATGCAGATTCGGGTGTCATCTGCAAAGGAAGACACGGCACTGTGGTTTATATCCCTGTCTATGTCCGATATGAGGATGAGTAACAAGATGGGAGCGAGTACTGTGCCTTGTGGAACAACTTGTCACCGTAGCCGCCTCAGACTTTACTCTGTTGACTACTACTCTTTGTGTTCTATTTGTTAGGAAATTATAGATCCATCTGCCAACTTTTCCTGTTATTCCTTTATCACGCATTTTGT
Source organism: Cherax destructor (assembly GCA_009830355.1). Taxonomy (NCBI): domain Eukaryota; kingdom Metazoa; phylum Arthropoda; class Malacostraca; order Decapoda; family Parastacidae; genus Cherax; species Cherax destructor. The sequence continues at coordinate 20,000 of WNWK01027834.1, read as the reverse complement.
CTGCTATTACACCATGGTCACACTTGTCAAAGGCTTTTGCAAATTCTGTGTATATAACATCTGCATTCTGATTGTCTTCTAGAGCATCCAGGACCTTGTCGTAGTGGTCCAGTAGTTGGGACAGACAGGAGCCGACGAGGTAAAACTTACGATTTTGGCTTAAATAGCAACGGTCTTCTTGCCGAATAAGGGAAGCAAAAATTTGAGTATGCAATAATTTTGCAAAAATTATTCTGAACTTAACGAAAAAATATATTTCATTGTCTTTTCTTATTATCTAAAATATATCTAGTTGGATTAGGCTAAATTAAATCGCGCTTGTTATAATAAGGTTAGGTAAGTTTTCTAAGATTCTTTTGGTACAAAATTATTTATTTTTACATTAACCTTAAATGAAAAAATATATATCTTTAAACGTAAAAAAATAAATTTTAGAAAGGATTTAATTTTAAATGAGCTCTTGCTAATTGACCAATTTTACCTATTCGCTATGACATATATATTAAATATACCAGTACTCCGACTCGTCAATGCAAATACCTAATCACCCAATCACATGGCAACTCCTCAATGCCTATAAGCATACATACATGTCCAAGAGTTTAAGTTGTTCAGACCAAACATCAGATTGGGAAATAAATGTGATCTAAGTGTCTTTGACCGTAGAATGATTGTTGGGATTGTTGGATTATCTCAGAAACTTCTGATCTCCTGGGATTTTCATTAGTTTACAGATACTTGTGTGAAAAACACAAAACGTCTATTGCGCCTCAGTTATATGGGCGACAAAGCCTTGTTAATGAGGGAGGTCAGAGGACGGGGTTTATGGAACACGAGGATACCTTTCTTGAATCACAGTGACTAAAATTCATCAAGTTTATATAAGAATTTCTGATGATTGATACGTGACCTAACTAACCTCCGACCAACACTGTAATACAGTTGAGGTCTCGCTGACGTAACACCACCACTGTAACAGTTTGAGCTGATCTCACTGACGTTGGGCTGTAGCAGTTAGCATGTGACATCAGATCACCATTGTAACAGTTAGTTCTTAAGTTACAGTGGTAGTCTCACTGACAACAAACCACCACTATAATGATTAGGTTGTGGGTTACAGTAGTGGTCAAAATGTTTGAAGCCAGTGACTGTAACAGTTATGGTATGAGTATGAAAATCTTCCAAACTTACTTTTTGCTCATAAAAACAGGGTGAGTTTTGGCCCGACTCACACTTCATCTGGAATTCTCCCACAAAATGGCTTCACGCTTGGAGTTTATTGCAATAACTTCTGTATAATCATGACCCCTCGCAGATGAAACATATATTATTACCATTTTTGATCCGCTCTTCACTTACAATATTTTTGAAATGAAGAACATGTGAATAAATAACTATCTATTACCTGTAGAATACTGTCTTACTTTTGCTTTTAACTCTACGAGTGGACTCGGAATCTTTCTTCTTTCCGGCCAACTCCTTTACATCCATGTCATCAGCTGTCAGGTTTCCTGGGAAGGAAAGGCAATTGAAGAATTAGACTGATGATTACTCTAGGCAGGTGGATACTGATTAGCATGTCATGTCAATTTCGGCACGCAGAGTCGCCAGATAATGCAATTAGTAACACATTCTACACAACAATTGTTGTGCAGACAGCAGAAGCAATAAACTCTGCACGCAACCTTAAGGTACCACCAACAGTAGCAGCAGACACTACAGTACACAACACTTCAGGTACCAACAACAGTAACACTACACCACACTTCAGGTACCAACAACAGTAACACTACACAACACTTCAGGTACCAACAACAGTAGCAGCAGACACTACCGTTCACAACACTTCAGGTACAACCAACAGAAGCAGCAGACACTACAGTACACAAAACTTCAGGTACAACCAACAGTAGCAGGAGACACTACCGTTCACAACACTTCAGGTACAACCAACAGTAGCAGCAGACACTACCGTTCACAAAACTTCAGGTACAACCAACAGTAGCAGCAGACACTACAGTACACAACACTTCAGGTACCACCAACAGTATTAGCATACACTGCGCACTACTTAAGGTACCACCAACAGTATTAGCATACACTGCGTACTACTTAAGGTACCACCAACAGTAACAACAGTCTCTACAAAACGCTACAGGAAAAAAAAGCTTTAGCACACTATACAACACTACAGGTACAAACAACATTAACAACACATTCTGCACATTACTGCAGGTTCTAACAACAGTAACACCTAACACTACAGCACTGCAGGTACAAACAACACTAACACCAAATACTACAACACTGCAGGTACAAACAACAGTAATGTCAAACGTTGCATTCACAAACAACAGTTACATCAAACACTATTCAATACTGCAAGTACAAACAACAGCAGCACCAAACACTGCAAGTACAAGCAACAGTTACACCAAACACTACACAACACTGCATGTACAAACAGTAACACCAAAGGCTACACGACACTAGGTATAAGCAACAGTAACATCACTATTACAACACAATAGGTACAAACAACACTAACATCAAACACTACACAACATTGCACTAACAAACAACACTAACATCAAACACTACACAACATTGCACTAACAAACAACACTAACATCAAACACTACACAACATTGCACTAACAAACAACACTAACATCAAACACTACACAACATTGCACTAACAAACAACACTAACATCAAACACTACACAACACTGCCCTTACAAACAACACTAACATCAAACACTACACAACACTGCCCTTACAAACAACACTAACATCAAACACTACACAACACTGCCCTTACAAACAACACTAACATCAAACACTACACAACATTGCACTTACAAACAACACTAACATCAAACACTACACAACACTGCCCTTACAAACAACACTAACATCAAACACTACACAACATTGCACTTACAAACAACACTAACATCAAACACTACACAACACTGCCCTTACAAACAACACTAACATCAAACACTACTCAACATTGCAGGTACAAATACTCCTTAAATCTCAAAGTAGCAGCAATGTTCAATAATTTGGACATATAAAAAAGCGGACATTTAACACTGCTGGTGAAGATCTTACCTTCCTTCTCGTCTCTCTCTTGTTTCATCTTACTTAGTTTTTCTATTTTCCCTTTGCTCTCTCCTTTGCGATTCTTGATCTTTTTCACTCCCTTATTTTCTATTTTCCTTTTGTTCTCTCCTGTGCGATTCTTGATCTTTTTCACTCCCTTGTCTTCCTTCTTATTATATTTTCCTTCATGGTCATTTACTAGTCTCTTGCCTTCCATGTTCTTGTTCTGTTTACCATGAAGATGAATTTTCTTACTTTCTGTCTTTTTTATCTTGTCGACTTTTTTACTGAGGCGACGATTTTCTGTCTGAATTTTCTTTTCTTTCTTGCTACCTTTTCCTTGACGGGGTTTTATTTTCTTAACTTTATTTGTATATTTTTCTTTGCTCTTTCCTCTAAGTTCTTCATTTATCTTCTGTTGTTGGATTTTTCTCTTTCCGTCACGATAATGTTTTGTTCTCAATTGACTTCTCTCACTTTTCTTTCCTTTTCCACCACGATGATGTGTTTTCTTCACTTTACTTCTAGCTTCTTTCCTTCCCTTCCCATCTTTCCTTCCCTTCCCATCTTTCCTTCCCTTCCCATCTTTCCTTCCCTTTCCATTATGATGCTGACGTTTCTTCAGATGACCCTTGTCTCCTTTCCTTTTCCGTCCTTCATCACGGTGGCTTTCCCTCGAGGAGCTTTCCTCCAATTTTCTTCTCTTTCCCTTATTACTTTTAACATTTTCCGTGTTGGCTTTTAAGTTTCTCTTCTCCTGATGAACGTATTTCACTTTTTTCTCTTGCTGTCTCTTGTTGCCTCTTTCTTCGCGTCTGCCAGAGCCTCCTGTGTCAGCAGAAAATCCACGTTGATCCTTCCTGACGCTGAGCTCTGCGGAAGGAAGAATCAGGAGACAGATGTTGTTAGCCTCTGGTTATATATCACACAAAAATATATTACAATAATTTTGAAGGTACACATATATGAGGAGCATAAAAAATATTTTAAGTAGATTTCATCCACGAAAACCAAACCATGTGATTTATTTCCAAAATAATTACTATCTAATCATTACTAAAACAGTATTTTTAGTCAATTTTTGATTATAAATGAAGAAACTTTTATACATATGACACTTGAATTAAATACTATTACTTTTTACTAATGATTCTGAAAGGCAAATATGATATGGTTAAATATAATAGCATTACATAGTTAACATGCATTTCCAGACATATATGATTAAATTAACCACTGGTGAAAGACAAACGGGTGCATAACATACATAGTTAAGTTAATCACACCATGTACATCAGACCTATATTAGAGTATGCAGCACCAGTTTGGAACCCACACCTAGCCAACACGTCAAGAAATTAGAAAAAGTGCAAAGGTTTGCAATGACACTAGTTCCGGAGTTAAAGGGCATGTCCTACGAGAAGAGATTAAGGGAATTCGACCTGACGACACTGGAGGACGGGAGGGACAGGGAGGACATGATAACAACATATAAAATACCGAGAGGAATCGACAAGGTGTACATGAACAAGATATTTCAAAGATGGGACACACCAACAAGGAGTCACAGTTGGAAGTTGAAGACTCAGGTGATTCACAGGGAGGTTAGGAAGTATTTCTTCAGTCACAGAGTGGTCAGGAAGTGGAATAGTCTGGAAATGGAGTTGGTGGAGGCAGGGTCCATACTTTGTTTTAAGAAGAGGTTTGATAAAGCTCAAGAAGCAGGGAATGACCTAGTAGCGATCATTGAAGAGGCGGGGCCATGAGCTATGACTCGACCCCTGCAACTATAATTAGGTGAGTACACACACCCACACACAAACACATACACACACACACACACACACACCCTCATATTTACACACACACACACACACACACGCACTCACGCACGCAAGCACACACATGAAATTCTAAGAAGTATTGACAGTGGAGACAAAATGGATTTCAGAAAGACGGAAAGGTGGGGTACACCATCAAGTGCTGGACACGAGACATACAAACGAGGAGATGAAAAAGCTGCTAAGCGAACTAGATGCGGCAAAGGCGATGGGGCCAGACAACATCTCCATGGGTCCTGAGAGAGGGAGCAGAGGCCCTGTATACCACTAACAACAATCTTCAACACATCTATCGAAAGAGGGCGACTGCCTGAGGTATGGAAGACAGTAAATTTAGTCCCAGTTTTTAAAAAGGGAGACAGTCACGCAACATTAAACTTCAGACCAGTGTCACTGACTTGTATAGTATGCAAAGTCATGAAGAAGATTATCAGGAGAAGAGTTGTGGAGCACCTAGAAAGGAATGAGCTTATCAACGACGACCAGCATGGATTCAGAAATGGGAAATCCTGTGTCACACACCTACTACAGTTTTTTAATAAGGTGACAGCAGTAAGACAAGAGAGAGAGAGTGGTGTTTTCTTGGACTGTAAGAAATCTTATGACACACTTCCACACAAGAGATTAGTGCAAAAGCTAGAGGATCAGAAAGGTATAACAGGAAAGGCACTGCATTGGATCAGAGAATATCTGACAGGAATGCAACGAGTCATGGTACGTAACGAGGTGTCAGAGCGGGCGCCTGTGACGAGTGGAGTTCCACAGGGGTCAGTCCTAGGACCGGTGCTGTTCCTGGTGAATGTGAATGACATGCCGGAAGGGACTGATTCAGAAGTGTCCCTCTTGGCAGATGATGTGAAGACAATTAGGAAAATTCAATCAAATGAGGATCAGGCAGGCCTACAAAGGAATCTGGATAGGCTTCAATCCTGGCCCAACAACTGACTCCTGAAGTTTAACCCCTCCAAATGCAAAGTCTTGAAGACTGGGAAAGGGCAAAGAAGACCGCAGATGGAGATCAGGCTAGGTGGGTCAGTATATGGTCAAACACGTCATGAAATTATAACAAGTGCAAAGATCTGCAACAAGACTAGTCCCAGAGCTAAGGGGTATGTCCTAGAAGGAGAGGATATAGGAAATCGACATGACAACACTGGAGGATAGGAGGGAAAGGGGGAATTGATAACGATATATAAAATACTGAGAGGAATTGACAAGGGCGATGGGGACATGATGTTTCAGAGATGGGACACAGAAACAAGGGGTCACGTCACAACTGGATTTTGAAGACTCAGATGAGTCACAGGTATGTTAGGAAGTACTTATTCAGTCATAGATTTGTCAGGAAGTGGAACAGTCTGGAGAGTGATATAGTGGAGGCAGTATCCATATATAGTTTTAAGAAGAGATATGAATAAGGTTATGGAGCAGGGAGAGAGTGGACCTAGTAGCAGGCAGTGAAGAGGCAGGGCCAGGAGCTATAACTCGACCTCTGCTAGCAGATTTAGATGAATTAAGTACACACACACACACATACACAGGATCCTAAAATGTAGGACTAAGAGGTAAAGAAACCGAGGAAGATTAGTCTGTGAAGGAAGCATAGGGATCAAGTCTCAAAAGCACGTTGGAACAAGAATAGGAAAAAAGGCTGAGAGAGTTTTGCAATGCAATGGAAATGTTTGCAGAGAGTAGAAAATGGAATTCACAAGCTTTAGCTATTGAGGCATGTTGAAGCATGAGGTATAGTCTAGGAATGACAGGTGCAAGTTGAAGGGAACAGGAGCACCAGCAGCCAGTGAGGGGACTGAAGGTAGCAAAGTCCATCGCAGAAATTCTATCAGGCCGCCATGAGGTCAATAAGATAAAAGAAACAGGAAAGGAGATACTTAACCCGTAAACGGTCCAAACGTATGTACAAGAATGGTATACAATACCGACAATGTGAAATTAAGACACATGTGCAACATCTGGGTATCTTTATAGTAAACGTTTCGCCATCCAGTGGCTTTATCAATACAAAATTCTAGGACATAATATGAAGAGTAGAACTATATACAAAAGATGAGGTAATCAGTTCCTCGGACTTGGAGTTGGTGTGTTCACCACCATAGGTCTGGAGAATATGAAGATCAGGCAATGAGGCTTCTCCTTAAATAGGCGACAGCTAAAGGGACGGGTAGGAGACGGAGGCATTGTCACTGGTAGGCCAAACGTATATATACGGTAGTACCGTACCGCTACTGCCCTGAACGTATATTTACGTTTTATTTTTCTTGCCTCCAAATTTGGGGCGATAGGTCTGAGTCACCTAGACGTGAGAGAATGGGTCTGAGCACTCAGTGTGCGCCGTATGAAAAAAAATCGGGGATGCCGCATGGTAGCACCAGTTACATTCAGGTCCATTTTGGGTAAACATCATGGCAAACCCTCGTGAATCACTCACGTCTCGTCGTATTAATACTCTACTGTTCCAGGAAAGTGATATAGAAAGTGAGCTTAGTGGATTTGACACAGATATGGTCACTAATAATCAAGGAATTAGTGAAAATATCGACGATAACCCAGGTGACCCTCAGCCCATCACCTCTGGGGTGGCCAGTGTAGCCACACCTGATCCTGGGCCAAGCACTTTTGGGTGGCCAGTGTGGCCACACAAGACCCTGGGCCAAGCACCTCTTGATTGGCGAGTGTTACCAATAGGCAACTACGCAAGAGGAAACTATCATTTTCCCGGTGTTTTAGTGATAGTGAAAGTGATGTAAGTGACGATGAGATTGATTTTATGCCATTCGAGGATTCGTCTAGTGATAGTGATGCTCATTATTCACCCGTGAAGCGTACTTTAGGCGTCTTGGCCTACGTTCAGGAAGTGTGCCATATGCAGTCCCCAAGGGTCGTGGCAGGTCACGATCCAAAACCCCGGCCACTGATAGTAATAGTGATCATGAAGGTGAATATGCGGGGATGGAGGAAGAAGTGTTTGGTGGCGTGGTGAGTGGACAGACAAAGGACTGCCCGGCACCCCCTCAACCATGTGCTGCCTCCACTCCTGTCCCCCCACCTGCTCCCCCACGCCCCATGCCATAGGTCCACCCTGCACCATGTGACCGAGAGTGGAACTGGACACAAAGTGTATTCGTGCCACAGCTTTTTGATTTTGATGTGAGTGGAAGTGGCATCCTGCCAGAATGTCCCATAACGAATGGGTCTACAGAGTTAGACTTTTTCCAGTTATTCTTTGACGAGCCTATAATGAACTTGATAGTGACCCAGAGAAACAGTTATTACCGCTATATCATGGACAACACAGCAGAGGTTGGGGAATCGGTCACGGCTGCGCAGGTGGAAAGATACAACAGTGGCTGAAATGTATTTATTCCTTGCCACTGTCATGCTTATGCCACATGCTTATAAGAGCAATATACATAACTACTGGGCCACAGACTACTTTATCAGTACTCCTGTCTTCCGTGACCTCCTTTCCTGCAACAGATTCATTCCGTTGCTACGAATGTTGCACTTCTCAAACAGGAATATGCCCAACATAAATGACCTTCTATACAAAATCCGGGAAGTGTTTATATACATGAAGCAGAAATTCACTGCATACTTTTATCCCTTCAAGAACATTGTTGTTGACGAGTTCATGATTCTCTTCAAGTACACCTGTCATTCAAGCAATATATACCGAGCAAACGTCATCGCTTTGGTATAAAACTTTTTGTTATGTGTGACTGTGAGAGTGGCATAGTGTTGGATCTCATTGTATACACCGGGAAAAACACACTCGACGATACCAGGGCATGTTGGGCATTTCTGGTGTTGTTCGCAAGATGATGGAACCATACCTTGGCAAGGGCCATACATTGTACACAGACAACTGGTATACAAGCCCTATGCTCCCTGATTTCCTACGTGTGAACAATACTGATACATGTGGAACAGTAAGAAGGAATAGAAAACATATGCCAAGGTTCAGTGGAGGCAGTGTTGAAGGTGCAGTGCAAGTGTTTCATGCCAATGACATCATGGCACTGACGTGGCATGACAAACGGGATGTGACATTGCTGTCAAACATTCACAGAAACGAGATGGTACAAACAAAGTGAACCGGGACACGTATTGTCAAGCCAGCTGTTGTCGTCGACTATACGAACAATATGCGACTAGTCGACAAGTGTGACATGATGATAGGGTTCGTTGACTGTGTGGGTAGGAGTCGCAAGTGGTATATAAAACTGTTTTTCCACCTTGTAGACATTGCAGTGCTCAATGCATTCAATATGTACGAAATAAAGACTGGAAAACGACAACGTTTTTGCAGAATTCTCCCTGAATATCGTAAAACAGATAGCAAAAATGTAGGGTACCACACCTGTACCTGCCCCTCAACAGCGACTTGTCCCCCAACCACAACCAGTGGGGGAAGTGCCAGACCGATTCATCCCTAACTGTCACTACCTGGTACCAATACCACCTATCCCAAAGAAGAAGCATTCCCAGAAGAAGTGTGTTGTGTGTGCTACCACCACAAAACGACCCCAACAGCGGAGGGATACACGATTCATATGTCACCAGTGTAGGGTGGCACTCTGTATGAATCCATGCTTCATGGAGTATCATACAACTGTGGACTTCTAGAAATCAAAAGATTTACTACAAAACATAAGTATCATATCATAAAAAACAAAGAAAATAAAAAAATAAAATGGAAAAAATGGTAAATATGTAGAATTTTTGCAAGCGGCAGTGCTTCATGTTGCCGTCAGGTGATCGCCAAGTGCCAACTTCGCTGCCTCATATCTCGATAAGTATTGACCCTAATTTTTGTTTTTATCCTATAACACTTACAAAAATGTGCTCTTTATTTCTATAAAAAAAACTATTTTTTTTTTCAAAATATTCGAAGCACTGGGCGAGCGAACGTATTTATACGTTTGGACCGTTTACATGTTAAATCTGATTCAGAGATACAGAGGGAATTGAAATGAGAAGAGGTGAGGGAGAGGTCATTAATTATTCATTAGCTTCACTAGGCAGACGAAAGGACTTATGCCGAAAGACGACAGGGTATGGAAAAAGAAATTGGAAATATCATTACAATAAGAAGAAAGATTTGTCCACAATAACAAATTTTCAAAAACATGGGGAATATATGAAGGGAAAATAAACCTCCCATGCAGTAGAAGCTTGCTGGATGTGCCTTGACTGCATCTGAACAATAAAAGAACGAGAGCAACCGAAAGAGAGACAGGGTACAAAGACGCTAGAGGCAAGAAGGGAAGACAGGGCCGTCATTGATAGGCATTTAAGATCAGACTTGGAGGTCACAACTAGCACAACCACCCACAGACCCAACCACAAAACCCGCTCATCCCGTAATACCCGATCCCAGCCCAACACAAAAACACACTGCACACCCAAAGTCCCTCCCCCCTCCCCTACTGCACAAATACCATCATCACAGCAGCCTCTCCTAAAATCCTGCCCTGCCTTATGCACCCCCAAACTGCACCAACCCCCTACCATCTCCCAGAAAATGGTATTGAAAAAAAATGCTGAAGGTATAGTACACCAACGCTGATGGAATAATAAACAAGTGTGAGGAGTAACATGAACAAATTATGGAAGCAACCCCAGACATCATAGCACCCATAGAGACAAAGCTCATGAAGATGATAGCAAGTGCAATCTTCCTGCCTGCCCATAAGATCCTGAAGAAAGACTGGGAACAGAGGGGAAAGAGGAAATGGGAGGAATGGGCAGAAGGAAAACAGATGACTACATAGTAGAAACACTTCAGACTGGGGGTCAAAAGATGGTGACAGCAGTGTAGTGGACTAACTGAGATAGCCAGAATGACCCACATGGGCAGGGTAAACTTAATTATCATGGGGGACTTCAATCACAAGGAGAGTGACTGGTAAAACCTGGAGCCACATACGGAACAAGAAACACGGAGGGCTAAAATGCTGGAGGCGGTACTAGAAAACTTCATGCACCAACATGTTAAGGGTTACACCCAAAGAAAGTAGAGAGGATGAATCAGCAAGGCTGGACATTGTATTCACCTTGAGAGGTTCTGACATAGGGGATATTACATATGAAAGGCTTCTCGGTGCTAGTGACCACATGGTCCTGAGTTTTGAATATCTTGTAGAGTTGACAGTAGAGAGTGAAGCAGCATGGGAATGATGGGAGAAGCCAAACTTCAAAAGAGGAGACCACACAGGCATGAGGCAATTCTTGAATGAAATTCAATGGGTAAGAGAACTAGAGGGAAAGACAGTAAATGAAATGATGGAACATGTGAACACAAATTGCAGGAAGGCAGAGAAGTTCGTTCCCAGGGGCAACAGAAACAATGGAAAGACCAGAGTGAGCCTATGGTTTACCCAGAGGTGTAGCAAGGCCAAACCCAAGTGTGCCAAAGCATAGAAAAAGTATAGAATGAAAAGAATTCAAGAAAGCATGAAGTTGAGCTGAAGAGTCAGAAACGAATATGAATGGATAAAGAGGGAGCCCCAGCGGCAAAATGAGAATGACATATCATCGAAAGTCAAATCTGACCTAAAATTGTTATACAGCAGCATCAGGAGGAAAACAAGAGTCAAGGACCAGGAGTGACCAGGAAGTATACGAAGAGCTCAGCACGAGATTTAGGGAGTTAACCTCAGAAGAGACAGAAAAGCTTCCAGCAAACTGAGGCAGTAGAGTACACCATCAAGTACTGGACACACAACACACAACTGAAGAGGTGAAGAAACTGCTGTGTAGCCAGATAACATATCTCCATGGGCCCTGAGAGAGGGAGAAGAGGCAAACTTCAACAAATCCATCGAAACAGGGCAACTGCCAAAGGTGTGGAAGACAGTAAATGTAGTCCCATTTTTTTAAGAACGGAAACAGTTAGGCAGCATTAAATTACATACTATACATGTCACTGACATGTATAGTATGTAAAGTTATGGAGTTGATTATCAGGGGAAGAGTGGTGTAGCACCTAGAAAGGAATGGGAAATCCTGAATCACAAAATCTACTAGAGTTCTACAAGAAGGTAACTAAGGTTACCTGTAAGGAGGCTTTCCACACAGTACTGCACATGAATCATATGAGAACTAGAGGAACAGGCAGGAAAAGCATTGCAATGGATCAGGGAATACTTGACAGGAAGGGAACAAAAACTGATGGTACGTGACGAAGTGTCGGAGTGGGTGCACGTGTCTAGTGGGGTTCTATAAGGGTCAGTCCTAAGGCCGGTGCTGTTTCTTGTATATGTGAATGACATGACGGAAGGGATATATTCAAGTTGTACCTGATCCAAGACGATGTAAAACTAATGAGGGGAATACAAGCAAACGAATATCAGGAAAGACTACAAAGGGATCCGGATAGGCTGCAAACCTGGTCCAACAAATGGTTCCTGGAGTTCAGTCCCACCAAGTGAAAAGTATTAAGCTTGGAGATGGACAAAGAAGATCGCAGACGGAGTACAGCCTCTGGGGGTCGAAGACTGCAAACCTCACTCAATGGAAATAAATGGTATAAAATTCCGACACAATGGAAATATAAACACTTAATCAGTATAATGTGATCCTTTACTGACAGATGTTTGTGACTTGATAAAGCCCGTTGTCAATAAAGGATCACAATATACTGCTTAAGTGTTTATATTTCCAAACCTCACTCAAGGAAAAGGATCGTGGGGTGAGTATCATACCAAGCACATCCCCTGAGGCCCACATCATCCAAATAAATGCTGCAGCAAATGTGCGCTTGGCAAACCTAAGAATAGCGTTCCGACAACTAAGTAAGGAGTCATTAACGACACTGTACATCATGCCAGCATTAGAGTATGCAGCATCAATATGGAACCCATACCTGGTTAAGCACCTCAAGAAATTAAATAAAGTGGAAAAGTTTGCAACATGACTAATCATGGAGCTAAGAGGCATGTTGTATGAAGATAGGTTAATGGAGTTCAACCTGACGACACTAGATGACAGGAGAGATAAGGGGAACATGATAATAGAGACAGAATGTTTCAGAGACAGGGTAAAGGAATAAGGGGACAAAACTGGAAGCTGAAAACTCAGATGAGTCGTAGAAATATTACGAAGCATTTTTTTCATCCTTAGAGTTGTGAGGAAGTGGAACAATCTGGAGAGAGAAGTAGTAGATTAGGGATCCATATATATCTTTAAGAAGAGGTACGATAAAGATTTTTGAGCAGGAAAAAAGTGGACCTAGTAGCAACCAACGAACAGGCGGGGCCAGAATCAATGACTTATGAAAATCGAGGAAACACATAAAAGTCCGGAAGACATAGATTGCGATCCTGTCTCTAAGAGGAAGACCTCAGGATGAGAATAGTACCGAGCATTTTGCCTGAGGAGCACATCAATCGATTGACCTCAGCAGTAAATGCATATAAGAACATAAGAATGGAGGAGCACTGCAGCAGACCCACAGATGTCTCTTCTTCATCGTTTGTACCTCTCCATTCGTCCTCTTGATCTTCAACTTCGATCTATGCTGTTCGGCCACTGACCAGGTTCTTTTCTTGACCTGAGGACTCACAACAGGAGGACTACTACGAATCCTCTTGTTTTCCTCCGTCAATCACCGTATCTCGAGCTTAGCCTCCCTCAGTTCCTCTTTAAGCTGCAGGTAAAGTTGCTCTTCCACTTATGCTCTTCAATTATGTCTCCCTTCATTCTTTGTCTTAAAAGAGAATGTAGTTTAAGGGATTTCAATCTTTCTTCATATGGAAGATTTCTTATGCAATGGATTAATTTTGTCATTCTTTTCTGAATGTTTTCTAACGAATTTATATCCATTCTGTAATATGGAGAATCGAACTGCATAATCTAAGTGAGGCCTTACTAATGATGTGTAAAGCTGTAGTATAAATTCCGGACTCCTGTTGCTTATACTACTTGATATAAATCCCAGTAATCGGTTTGCCTTATTCAGACTGAAGAAACATAAGAACATAAGAATGGAGGAACACTGCAGAAGGCCTACTGGCCCATACAAGGCAGGTCCTTATCAAAACCACCACTACCTAAGAATTTATTCCCGTACTCACGACACAAATCAAACCCAGCCCCTCCCACTCATATATTTGTCCAATCTCTTTTTAAAGCCACCCAAGGTCCTAGCCTCTATCACAGTACTCGGAAGATTGTTCCACGCATCTACAACTCTGTTCGAAAACCAGTACTTGCCTATGTCCTTTCTAAATCTAAATTTATCCAATTTAAATCCGTTATTTCTGGTTCTTACTTGGTTCGATATCCTCAGTATTTTATTAATATCTCCCTTGTTCATGCCCATCATCCACTTGTACACCTCGATGATATCTCCCCTCATTCTACGTCTCTCCAGAGAGTGGAGATTCAACGCTCTAAGTCTATCTTCATACGGGAGATTTCTTATACTGTAAATCATTTTAGTCATTCTTCTTTGTATGTTCTCCAATGAATCTATATCCATCCTGTAGTAAGGAGACCAAAACTGAGCTGCATAATCCAAATGAGGTCTCACTAGTGATGTATAGAGCTGTAAAATAACTTTTGGACTTCTGTTGCTTATACTTCTTGAAATAAATCCTAGTAATCTGTTAGCCTTATTGCGCACACTTAGGCACTGTTGTCTTGGCTTTAGATTTCTGCTTACCATGACTCCCAAGTCTTTTCACATTCTGTATGATCAAGCTCAACTTCACCTAGTTTATAAATTCGAGGGATATTTTCATTACCAACGACAAGCACCTTACACTTGTCCACATTGAACTTCATCTGCCACTTTTCAGACCAAGACATTAATTTATCCAAATCCTCCTGGAGTTCACTGTTATCCTCCTCAGAATGAATTATACGGCCTATTTTTGTATCATCAGCAAATTTACTCATGTCACTTGCAATTCTTCATCAAGGTCATTAATGTAAATTATGAACAAATGGGCCCAAAACTGATCCTTGTGGAACGCCACTAGTGACAAATCCCCATTCAGATTTGACCCCATTAATGGAAACTCTCTGTTTTCTATTGGTAAGCCATGCCTCTATCCATGCTAGAACTTTACTTCTATACATGAGCTGCCACCTTTTAAGAGTCTCTGTGAGGTACTTATCGAAGGCCTTACTGAAATCCAAGTAAACTATATCATATTCTTTATCACTGTCTACTGCCTCAAATGTTTTATTGAAAAACGTCAGTAATTGATCAGGCAGGAACGACCTCTCGTAAACCCATGCTGAGATTCATTAATCAAATTATGTTCTTCAAGGTGACTTCTGATAATATCAGCTATAATTGATTCAATTATAGCTGATATTATTAGAAGCCATCTAGATAACCATAATTTGATTAAAGATACCCAGCATGGATTCACGAGGGGCCGTTCCTGCCTATCTAATTTATTAACCTTCTTCAGTAAAGCTTTTGAGGCTGTTGATCACGATAAAGAATTCGATATTGTTTATTTAGACTTTAGTAAGGCTTTTGATAGAGTACCGCACCAGAGACTGTTAAAGAAAGTGGCAGCTCATGGCATTGGGGAAAAGTGCTGTCATGGATCGAGTCATGGCTCACCAATAGGAAGCAGAGAGTGTGCATCAATGGGGTTAAATCCGAATGGGGACTTGTAACAAGTGGTGTTCCACAGGGATCAGTCTTAGGCCCATTGTTATTTATAATATATATCAATGACCTTGATGAGGGAATTACTAGTGATATGAGCAAATTCGCCGACGACACGAAGATAGGTAGGATAATTGATTCAAACATAGATGTCATAGAACTTCAGGAAGATTTAGACAAACTTAATTCGTGGTCAGAAAAGTGGCAGATGCAGTTCAATGTAGATAAATGCAAGGTTCTGAAGCTCGGGAGTGTCCATAACCCAAGCACTTATAAGTTAAATAACGTAGAACTTAGCCATACAGATTGCGAGAGGACTTGGGGGTGATGGTAAGCAGCAACCTTAAACCAAGACAGCAATGCCTAAGCGTACGTAATAAGGCAAATAGATTACTGGGATTTATATCAAGAAGTGTTAGCAACAGAAGTCCAGAGGTTATATTACAGCTTTATACATCATTAGTAAGGCCTCACCTAGATTACGCAGCTCAGTTCTGGTCTCCATATTACAGAATGGACATAAATTCGTTAGAAAACATTCAGCGTAGAATGACTAAATTAATACATAGCATTAGAAATCTTCCTTACGAAGAAAGATTGAAGACCCTAAAATTACATTCACTTGTAAGACGTAGAATGAGGGGAGACATGATCGAGGTATACAAGTGGAAAATGGGTATTAACAAAGGGGATATAAATAAGGTCTTGAGGATATCTCTCCAAGAGAGAACCCGCAATAATGGATTCAAGTTAGATAAGTTTAGATTTAGAAAGGATATAGGAAAGTATTGGTTTGGAAATAGGGTAGTTGATGAGTGGAACAGTCTGCCTAGTAGGGTTATTGAAGCTAGGACCTTGGGTAGTTTCAAATTTAGGTTGGATAAATTCATGAGTGATAGGGGTTGGATTTGAGTGGGACTCGCGCATGAGTGGGTAGAATTGTCAAAGCTTATTTCTTGGGTAGCATTGAAAATTGGGTTGAGCAAATATTCTGTTAGTGGGACGGATTGTGAAGGACCTGCCTAGTATGGGCCAACAGGCCTGCTGCAGTGTTCCTCCTTTCTTATGTTCTTATGTTCTTATGTTAATAATTTGCCTACTATAGACGTGAGGCTTATTGGACGGTAAACCTACCATGTAGGCGAAACGTTTCGGAAAGAAGATACTTACTGGGAAATGGTGTGGTGATACCGACATGATGTGGAAAAAGACACTTATGTACAATTCAGGACAATTATTATAGAAAACGTTTCGCCACGATTGTCTTCTTCAGTCCTAATACATAGGTGACCAATAAAACGGTTGAAGAAAAGCCTCAAAGTTACATTGTTTTACCTGTCAGCGACGTTGCAACTAACGTTTCAAGAATTTTTGACAGAAAACTAGCTAAAATATCCACCAGCTCTTCAACTATCAGAAACCTTGTACAAAAACCCAAGAATGACTCTGGAACGAGTGCAAGAGTATACACTATACCATGTGGGGTGTGTGACAAGGTATATGTGGGAGAAACAGCCAGATCTCTGGATACTAGGATCAAGGAACACTTGCAGCAATGATGATCGTAAAAGCGTGTGTGTTCAACATAGGGACGATGTTGGACACCTCATGAAAATCAGTGAGGCTAGACTAGTGACTAAGGAAGACGATTTACGACGGCAAAAGTGCACAGAAGTTCCCCTAATTGCTCTCAGTAACACTATCCATCAAAAGTCCGGTAGATACACTATCTCCAAATTGCTAATCAACAAGATATTACCCATTCTGGAGACCGCTGTAACGTGATGTTGACAGGTCCTTCTCTAACCCAAGATGTCTCACCACTACTACCACTACTAGTGCTACCCACGCTACGTTTCACCTGACTCCTGCCACTATATATACCCGTTTTCTTAGTTATCTGTTTATTAGGACTGAAGAAGCCACTCGTTGCGAAACGTTTCTGAACTGCACATAAGTGACTTTTTCCACAACATACCTAAATGTTGCACGGGTGTTCAGGCTCTTGCTTACCATAACTCCTAAGTCCTTTTCGCATTCTGGGTGGTCAAGCTGTATATTATTTAGTATACAAGTCATAAAGGTTATTTTATTTCCCGAGCTTCAGAACTTTGCATTTGCCCACATTGAACTGCATCTGCCACTTTAAACATGAGCGTGTCTAAATCCTTCTGAAGTATGATGGAATCTTCCTCTGAATCAATAATCCTGCACATTTTTGTATCGTCAGCGAATTTGCTCATATCACTTGTTATTCACTCGTCTTTGTCACTGAATATATATATATATATATATATATATATATATATATATATATATATATATATATATATATATATATATATATATATATATATATATATATGTTTTGTATTTTTCCTTCACCAAGTATATTATAAGGCTTTATACAAGTATGTATGTACACTATTTACAGAGAGATTAGTATTAGTGCATGCCACGGTAGTCAAGGCAAAAACACAGCCAATAGGCAGAGACAAACGTACAACAACCAGCTCAATGCAGGAATGACAATGACAAATTTGCGAGTGGTATCCACATCACCTTTGTCATTGTCAGATCCGCATTATCATTGGCTGAACCGAGTCGTTCATTTGGTGATGGGACCCCATCACTAAACCCTTAACGATGGTTCGCTGGTTGGATGGGGCAGCCTATGTGGGTGTGTTTAACATACTCCGAATAAAGGGTACGTACTCTTTGCATGCAACAACCCCATTTATGCAGACTCTCTACTTCCTGTTGGTGAGCTATGTCTTGATCCATGACAGGACTCTTCACTGAGTACCATGTGCTGGCACTTTTTGTTACGTCTTTGGTGTGGTACTCTATCAAAAACTTTACTAAAATCCAAATAAGCAATATCGTATTCTTTATCGTGATCAACTGATGCAAAAGGTTTACTGAAAAAAAGTCAGCAAATTAGTCAAGCAGGAACGGCCTCTCGTGAATCCATGTGAGTATCATAGATCAAATTATGCTTATCAATATAACTTCTTATAATATCAGCTATAATTGACTCCAGTAATTTGCCTACAGTTGAGGTCAGACTTAGTGGGCGGTAATCTGACGGTAACGACTTGTCCCCTGTTTTAAAATAGGAATTACAATAGCCATCTTCCACATATCAAAAACTACTCCTGTTTGAAGAGATATATTAAAAGGTTAGTTAATGGTTCACAAAGTTCCCTTTTGCACTCTTAAAGAACCCTTGAAAAAAGTTCATCAGGGCCCGGAGATTTGTTGTGCTTTAATCATTCAATCAGTTTGATTACCATATCCCTAGTGACTGAGATATTACATATTTTATTTTCTTCAGGCCCGCTATATAAATATATTACTGGAATGTCGTTAGTGTCTTTTTGTGTAAAAACTGAAAGGAAATAATATCTGGCAAATCTAATTATAATCCAGGAACCTTAACATGGAATTCTTCACGTCGCTATTTATGCCTATTTCGGAAAATTAATCAACAAATTTCAACACACACCTGATTAAGCATGTCAAAAAGCTGAAAAGTGAATAGGTTTGTAATGAGTTTAATCCTGGAGCGAAGGGGTTAACCTATGAGAAGATTAAAAGAGCTAAACCTCTTGATACTGGAGACCAGAAAAACCAGGACTGACATGATCAAAAACCACAAAAGATTAAGATGAATTGAAAAGATGGACAGAATAGAAAAACATCTCAGGTGAGTCACGGGGATGTTAGGAAGTACTTATTTTACTCCAGAGTGATGAGGAAGTGCAACGAGCTGTCAAACAAAATAACTCAGGCAGGATTCATACCAAACTCTAATAATAAGTATAATACGACTTATGTAGCCTAAAACGAAGGAGTCCAGTAGTGGCCACATTAAGGTAAATACATATAGGGTAAGTACACTCACTGGAACAGCAAGAGGTGCCTGAAGGACAATCATCGTTCTCAGTCAAGGGATCACTGCATCCGATGGAGATTAGGATGCAGTCTCCTCCGTCCCGTGCACACTGAAGACCTGCTGCCTCGGGTGGTTCCTGGGGCAAGATTAAGAGGACCTTAATGTCTACTGCTCAGGTTTATACCACAGCGGAGGAAACTTCAGGTTTCTGTCACTGGGTAATAAATATCAAGTTTATGTTAAAAGGAACTAAAGATTTGTTTTCTGGTATCACTGTGGAATGATCAGGTTTCTGATATAGTGGTAAGATCAAAAGTGATACAGTGAAAAGAACAGTATTCTGGTATCTGAGTGGAGAGCTCAAGTTTCTGGAATCAGGATGCAAAGATCACGTTTCTGGTATCAGGGAATCCAGATCAGGTTCGTGAAACACACACACACACATACACACAGAAGCGGAAAGCGAAGAGGAGGGGACAGGAGCTGAGTCTCGACCCCTGC
>WNWK01027833.1:0-25941 GCA_009830355.1 Cherax destructor | reverse complement strand
CTTTTTTTTTCCACCGTTGGTGTACCATACCTTCAGTTCCCCTCCAACACTGTTTTTTGGGGGGGTCTGTGGGGGTGGGGACTTGGCAGTGTACTACAGGGTTCTATAGCACAGTGTTGGGTGGGGATTGTGGATTGTGTTATAGGGATCGGTGTGGGGTTTTTGGGAGGGTTCTGTGGGGCTTGTTTTTGTTGCTCTCCCTGATCTGGTTGTCCTCTGCTGATTCTGTCCTTGTCACTCCTAGCTTCTTTTGTTTTTGGTCTTCCCTCAGCTGTTGTCGTTCTGTTTTGTTCTGTTCGGTCTAGGAACCCCTCTTTATTCTCCAATTCTTTCAATGTGTGTGTGTGTGTGTGTGTGTGTGTGTGTGTGTGTGTGTGTGTGTGTATCCCCTAGTTGTCACCTAGTTGTGGTTGCGGGGGTCGATTCAAGCTCCTGACCCCGCCTCTTCACTGGCCGCTATTTCCTTCTGCGTATGAATTTTGTCATACTCACTTAAAGCTATGAATGGATCCTGCCTCCACTACATCGCTTCCCAAACTATTCCCCTTCCCGACCACTCTGTGACTGAAGAAATACTTCCTAACATCCCTATGGTTCATCTGAGTCTTCAACGTCCAAGCCACGTGTGACCAAGCCACATGGACCTATAAGCCACGTGGATCAGCAAGCCATGTGGATCTACAAGCCACGTGGATCAGCAAGCCACATGGATCAGCAAGCCACGTGCTGTGGTCAGCTGCCTAACTCCTCTCTCTCTCTCCCAAGAACAGGTCACAGAACATGAAAGAAAAATACATATATACATAAACATATGGACATAGAAAAAAAAACTTCCTCCAGAGAGGGAAGAAAAAAACGGTGTGCTTCGTTGTCTAAGGCAGTGAGCGTCGATGCAGCACTGCACGCCTTCCTGCGTCTGGACATACTACAACACGGGAGACACAGCTGCCGCTGAGCTGTGACGTCTCCTCTGGGAGGTGAAGCAGCGTCGTCAGTAGTAGCAACATTACAGGACTGGCAAGCGACTCAGGAGGACATTCCTCGACTGATACTGTCGCTGGAGGTGTCGCTGCTGGCGAGTGTAGAGTGAGTCGTGACAGGGACGACTCGGCGAAACATCTGGAGGTCGTAACAGCATACACCATACTGCAGTGAGTGGGCTAGCAGTCAAAGTGACATCATCTTTGTGCAGGCTGCTCACTGAAGCTGTGACACCAGGCTGACAGTCGCCTGCCAACAGGCTTAACTGCGGCTTGACGAGTGTCATCTCTCGACAGTAGAAGTTACAGCAGAGGGCAGTGTAAGCGTCCCCAGACTGGTCATCTGCAATAACTGGACTGACGGTCTTGGAGGGGAAGTGGAACGGTCTCGATGGGAGAATCGTCGCGGGTACGATTCAGCAAAGGCATCTACGAGCGGCGAACAATAAGAGCTTTCTGTACAGGGCGCTCGAACGCTCATAACTGACGCCTGGACTGACAAATGTCAGATGTCAGCTGTCAAGCCCGCAGGGCAGGGGTCACACCGGGTGACAAAGTAACACACAGATGCTACATAGGACACACGAGAAAACTGCACACATACTGCACATGTGGTACAACATAGCTTACAGACGCTTTTCTGTATAAAAATCGTCACTAAGCAATACTCGAACATGTGAGAACACTGACTGAGAGAAATAATTAATGAACACTCGACTTATATCTTCTCTCAAACTTCTCGACAAATAATGAAAATAAAATGCACACTGTGAAACTACAGCACTCGGGACATCATGTGGGTGATGTCGGGCGTGACATCACGAGTGACGTCAGCAGACGTCGCGAGGAACGTCAGGCAACATCGTGGGTGACGTCGCGAGGTGATGTTCTGGAGTGACATGATGATGGATGTCATGGGGTGACATCGCGAAGTGACATCAGTGGAGTGACGTCGTGGAGTCGAC
Source organism: Cherax destructor (assembly GCA_009830355.1). Classification (NCBI taxonomy): domain Eukaryota; kingdom Metazoa; phylum Arthropoda; class Malacostraca; order Decapoda; family Parastacidae; genus Cherax; species Cherax destructor. The sequence continues at coordinate 23,996 of WNWK01027833.1, read as the reverse complement.
AGCGTCGTGACGTCAGCAGCATGGTGGTGACGTCATGGGTTGATGTGGGCGCAGATCACAGCGTGCTTGGGATCTGGCTTACCCACATGGCGTGCTGATCACGTGGCTTGGTCACACGTGGCTTCGAGTGGCCTCGACACTCGGATACACAGTTCTGGCAAGAATTCACAAGGAAATTCACAGAAAACAGCATAGAGGGAGTGGGCAGTGAGTGGTGAGTGGAGTGAGTCTGGCAGCGTGAGTGTTTGGGTGAGAGGCGAAGGACTCGGCCGTCCCCACCTACCCACAAACTTGGAGAGGAACACTCACACTAGACGCTGAAATCACCACAAACTCACCTCTGAAGTGCTGAAATAGTTGTGCTGAGCTGAACAACAACAGCAGAACATGCTGGCAAGGCTGAGCACGTGACTGAGAAACAGCATGGGACGCTGTGGCGTGAAGTCAGTGACGCCATTTCTCGGAGAATTAGACAAATTTCGGCCTGAATCCTGCTTGTACCTGCGTCTGGATGCTGAGATTTGCAGACACGACATCAGGATAACTCGTTGAGAGACGGATGCTTCTTGTAGAGACTGATGAAGTGGTAGATAACTTCATTCCTCTTCCTTCCCTCGCGGGCAAACACAACTGCTGCGAGGCACCGCTGTCACCATTTATAACGATATGTTATTTGGCGTTTTGGAGGCGTTGGAATGCAATGATAAGGCTTCGGAGGCTTCTTACTTTATTTGTAATAAAGGGTGCGAGTACACAAGCTGTGTGTCTGTGGCCATGGCCCAGGGCCATGCGCCTTGCAAGAGGGAGAGGAGTAGGCCTGTTCTCTGAGTGTTGTCTGAGCGCCAAGTGAGGGAGAGGCAGGGTGTCGCAGACTGACGTGGGTATGCCTACAGGCTTGCCCTCTGGCGGAAACTATGGGAACTAGCATGGCACGAAATATGAACTCAGCTGGCAGACAGCATAGGCTGTCTATGCAGACAGTCAGGCTGTCTACATACTTCCTAACATCCCTGTGATTCATCTGAGTCTTCAACATCCAACTGTGTCCCATCTCTGGAACATTCTGTCTCTGTCCACCTTGTCAATTCCTCTCAGTATTTTATATGTCGTTATCATGTCCCCCCTATCTCTCCTGTCCTCCAGTGTCGTCAGGTCGATTTCCCTTAACCTCTCTTCGTAGGACATACCCCTTAACTCCGGGACTAGTCTTGTTGCAAACCTTTTTCACTTTCTCTAGTTTCTTTACATGATTGGCTAGGTGTGGGTTCCAAACTGGTGCTGCATACTACAATATGGGCCTAACGTACACAGTGTACAGGGTCTTGAACGATTCCTTATAAAGTGTGTGTGTGTGTGTGTGTGTGTGTGTGTGTGTGTGTGTGTGTGTGTGTGTGTGTGTGTGTGTGTGTGTGTGTGTGTGTGTGTGTGTGTGTGTGTGTGTATGTGTGTGTGTGCTTTGTTTGCGTCGCGAATGGAATGAATCAACCTTGGAAATGGGCCAGTGGTCAGGAACCCTTGTTTTATGAAGCCAGTGGTGTAGTACAGTGGAATACCTCAAGATGCAATACTTGGCCTACGTCAAGTTGCAGATGTTGAGCTGCTGTGGCTGGAATGTGGCCTTGAGGGTCGTAATGCGGTCATGTTGCGACTATTTGAAAGTGCCACCCAATTGACATGTTTTTTGATAGAACTCAAAGAACAGGTTATGTCCAATGATTAATTGGAGATGGTGATTAATGGAGGTGGCAATAGAGGTGGCAATGGAGGTGGCAATGGAGGTGGCAATGGAGCAAAGAGAAGTAAACTTGAGAGAAATTGTCTTTCATGAGATAGAGTGAAGGAGACTTTGTACCTGGAAGCGACTGTTGTGCTGACCCACCGAGTGTATACCTGGAGAGGGTTTCGGGAGTCATCGACCCCGCGGCTCGGTCTGTGACCAGGCCTGATGATGGATCAGGGCCTGATCAACCGGGCTGTTATTGTTGGCCGCATGCAACCCGACGTACGAACCACAGCCTGGCTAGTCAGGTACTGACTTTAGGTGCCTGTCCAGCGCCTTCTTGAAGACAGCCAGGGGTCTATTGGTAATCCCCTTTATGTATGCTGGGAAGCAGTTGAACAGTCTTGGGTCCCTGACAATTATTGTGGTTGTCTCTTATCATGCTATTGGCTCCCCTGCTTTTCATTGGGGGGATTTTGCGTCGTCTGCCGAATCTTTTGCTCTCATAGGAAGTAATTTTCCCGTGCAGATTACGCTGCTCTCTTGGTAGATGACAAGATTGTGTAAAGTGTGTTAGTGTTAAGGAATATAAAAGTCTGTTTTGCATTTAGAAAAGAGAAAAGTTTTTGAAAGTTCTCTTTCAAGAGAAAAAAATAGAAAAATATTGTATTGAATAATTGTTCTTTTATTTAAGCATGAAATTATCCGGGATGTTAAATTCGCATGTGTGTATTATTTATGTATTGTAGATTTGTGATAGAATTTAAGGTTAGGATAAACAAGTCCTAGTTATCAGCTGTTTTAAATGGACATAAAGAGAGAAGAGCATCTTGAGCCTAGGGTCTCCAGGGTCCGTGTGAAGACACGAGGCAGAAAGGTTAATCTCTGATATATTCTCCCTAGTTTTTTTTCAGGGAAATCTCAGCTCTATGAGTGGTCGACCACGTGGTGAGTTTCCCCAGGAAAGCTGACTTCTCCAGCCATAAGTTATGGAGAAGTGGAGGCTTTTATAGGCTCGGTGATAGTAAAGAAAACACTTGGTGGCAAGACAACGAAGGATGTAGTTAAAGCCCTGTGTGAGGTGTTGGGACCTGGAGCTAGAAGCCTGACTGGTCTTCTAGAGTGATGCGCTAAGGACTATTTTATACTGCACGTGAACATTCCTTTGAGTTTAGGTTAATGTATTACCTTTATCACAAATATATGAATATCTTCCCAGAAATCTTAGTATAAGACTCCTCATTACTTATTACAACAGTATACTTGGGTAATTCATTATTAATAAATTGCAATAAAGTACTCACTTAATTGTACTCACCTAATTGTGATTGCAGGGGTCGAGACTTAGCTCCTGGCCCCGCCTCTTCACTGACCCCTACTAGGTCCTCTCTCTCCCTGCTCCATGAGCTTTATCATACCTCGTCTTAAAGCTATGTATGGGTCCTGCCTCCACTACATCACTTACCAGACTATTCCACTTCCTGACAACTCTATGGCTGAAGAAATACTTCCTAACATCCCTTTGACTCATCTGAGTCTTCAACTTCCATTTGTGACCCCTTGTTTCTGTGTCCCCTCTCTGGAACATCCTGTCTCTGTCCACCTTATCTATTCCACGCAGTAATTTGTATGTCGTTATCATGTCTCCCCTAACTCTCCTGTCTTCAAGTGTCGTCAGGCCGATTTCCCTTAACCTTTCTTCATAGGACATTACCCTTAGCTCCGGAACTAACCTTGTTGCAAACCTTTGCACTTTCTCTAATTTCTTGACGTGCTTGACCAGGTGCGGGTTCCAATTGTGTGTGTGTGTGTGTGTGTGTGTGTGTGTGTGTGTGTATGTGTGTGTGCGTGTGTGTGTGTGTGTGTGTATGTGTGTGTGTGTGTGTGTGTATGTGTGTGTGCGTTAGTTAGTTAGTTACCATTTTGTCCTAGGCACATGTCGATTAGACACTAGGCCTGTTGTATGTGTGTGTGTGTGTGTGTGTGTGTGTGTGTAACGAAACACTTCGAAATGTTTCGGCCCCGCCGGGAATTGAACCCGGGCCCTCCGCGTGTGTGTGTGTGTGTGTGTGTACGTGTGTGTGTGTGTGTGTGTGTGTATGTGTGTGTGTATGTGTGTGTGTGTGCGTGTGTGTGTGTGTATGTGTGTGTGTGTGTGTGTGTGTGTGTGTGTGTGTGTGTGTGTGTGTGTTAGTTACCATTTTGTCCTAGGCACATGTCAATTAGACACTAGGCCTGTTGTATGTATGTACTCACCTAATTGTACTCACCTAATTGTGGTTGCAGGGGTCGAGACTCAGCTCCTGGCCCCGCCTCTTCGCTGTCTGCTACTGGGTCTCTGCTCTCCCTGCTCCATGAGCAGGGTGTGTGTGTGTGTGTGTGTGTGTGTGTGTGTGTGTTTGTGTGTGTGTGTGTGAGTGTGTTCTGTACTCGATAAATTAAATCTCGAGTACATGAAGGTTGGGAGTGACTGGCACACGCGGGTTAAGCTTATTATTGGAGTGAATCTGATCCTGTGTATGACTGAAGACAATGTGGCAATTTCTCCATTAGTCTGCCCCCCCCCCCCACTCCTTCACCCTCACTAAGTGTCAAGCAAAAAACTTTACTAGTAAGTATTGAAGATTTTACTTTTTTTTTTTTTTTTTTAGTTTTTGTCTTCAAGTTTTTATATTTTCTTTTCTAAGTTGCTATGTTCAAGTTTTCTTTTACCGCTTGATTTCTCTAAAGTAACTTAGTAAGAGCGTTATAACTAAATATTCGTAGAGTAACAAAATATTCGTGAACTTTATATACGTGTAGTAACTTAATATTCGTGTAGTAACTTAATACTTAATATATATATATATATATATATATATATATATATATATATATATATATATATATATATATATATATATATATATATATATATATATATATAAATACATATTACATATACGCTTATTTATCTGTTCACAGGTTAGTGAGCTGCTAAAGACTAGAACTTACCATCACTGTATACATTGATTGTTATTGTTGAAGGAAAAGGATAAATAAGTAAAGAAAAATTAGGTAATGGAGGCAACTGCTGCTACTGCATAACTCCATTGTCAAGTGGTCTTTTTATCAGTGAAGATGAATTCTGAAGAAAATTATCCAACGTTACCACTGTCTTCACAAAGTGACAACATCTACATCATCCCAGACGCCCATGAAACCCATTTCTTTCTGTTCAATGTCTTCGTGAACCCTACAACAATACTACTGTTTCTGGCAGGCAACATTTTATGTTTGGTAAGTTTATGGTTCAGAGTGAAGTTGTCTTGACTTCCACCCACCGTGACGCACTTCTTGGTGCGTTAAGAGTGTATCTTCTGTAATACCCTTAACCTTCCCATGTATCATGTACCATGTATCAGAAATCTTCCCTATGAGGATAGACTGAGGGCCATGAATCTGCACTCTCTAGAAAGGCGTAGAATTAGGGGGGATATGATTGAGGTGTATAAATGGAAAACAGGAATAAATAAAGGTGATGTAAATAGGGTGCTAAAAATATCTAGTATTGACAGGACTCGCAGCAATGGCTTTAAGTTGGATAAATTCAGATTCAGGAAGGATATAGGAAGGCATTGGTTTGGTAATAGAGTTGTCGATGAGTGGAACAAACTCCCGAGTACAGTTTTAGAGGCTAAAACGTTGTGTAGTTTTAAAAATAGGCTAGATAAATATATGAGTGGGTGCGGGTTGGTGTGAGTTGGACCTGACTAGTTTGTGCTATTAGGTCAGATGCCGTGCTCCTTCCTTAAGTGAATGTAACCTGACCTGGCTGGGTCGGGGCATTGGCTTAAGCCGGTGGGAGACTTGGACTGCCTCGCATGGGCCAGTAGGCCTGCTGCAGTGTTCCTTTTTTCTTATGTTCTTATGTTCCCCAGTGTATGTCCTGTGTACCATTCTGATCCTTCACCAGTGTATGTCCTGTGTACCATTCTGATCCTTACCCAGTGTATGTCATGTGTACCATTCTGATCCTTCACCAGTGTATGTCATGTGTACCATTCTGATCCTTCACCAGTTTATGTCCTGTGTACCATTCTGATCCTTACCCAGTGTATGTCATGTGTACCATTCTGATCCTTCACCAGTGTATGTCCTGTGTACCATTCTGATCCTTACCCAGTGTATGTCCTGTGTACCATTCTGATCCTTCACCAGTGTATGTCCTGTGTACCATTCTGATCCTTCACCAGTGTATGTCCTGTGTACCATTCTGATCCTTCACCAGTGTATGTCATGTGTATCATCTTTATTTTTACCTATTATATATCTTACACAACATCCTGATCCTCCTTAATTCTTCCCCCAGTGTGTTTTATGCAGTTCTCGTATAATGAAGAGTGGACATTACATCTTCAGTAATTTAAACTTAGTGTATTAGTATAATTAGTCGCTTAGTTTAAAAAAAACATATGTATATGATATGACTGCTTAATATAATGCACATAAGTCATACAATGTCTATAATTAACGTTAATTCCTACATGACTTTATTTATGAGTTCAAATATACAGGCAACCCAACAATAGATTTTTTACTTTTGTTTTGCTCTTGTACACACTTAGGGTTGCCCAGAATTCTATCCCAAGACTTTCTGGTAGTATTAATGCACGACTTACAACAATGGATGTGTTAGAAAGTCCACACGTGCTGGAAGTCTTAATAATGATATCCATGGTGTATGATGTATCTAATGTTACAAATTGGTTTCTGTGGTATCTTGTTCAAATAAATTGTGTAAACTTGATATATTACTATTGTGGATTTTCTTATATATCTTTTGTTAACATAATCTAGAGACACACTTGTTATATTAAGAGGTGTTTGGAAGTTCGTCTCTTGCCAGAAGAGATATACAAATACAACTTCTTAATATAATTTTTTTTTCTGTCACCTGAACTAAATATCGGTTGCCAATCAAGTTGGTTGCCATCTGCTTCCTCGCTGTTTACCGTTCGGCCAAAAGTGGTCGGCAGAATGGAAAGGAGGAGGAGACTGAGCCAAGGAAGATATTGACTCAGCCTGGAGGCTGGGTGAGACCAGTGAGCAACACAGAGATGTATTCAGCATCAGCAGCAATTCTGGGCACTGGCAGCACTGCTACGGTATTATGGCTCTCCTCACTACAATCAATCAAACCTGAAGACGTTAAACAAGCTCTTTCCATCATCACTCAGTAAGTATAAGTCGCTAGATCTGCGCAGAAAACAATACTAAGAAATGCTATAAGTAAGATATAATGACGCTCAACTAAAATCTCTCAGACTTAATAGTATTATGAACTATGATGACGCGTTTGATATATTTGCCAGGAGGATACATGTTCTGCAGCTTTGCGTTGCTTGGCGTTGGTTTCGTCCATGGTTACGACGGATGAAGAACGTTGTTGTAGACTTCAGTGTTGACACAGGTGACGCCATGTCAGTATACTACCAGCAGATGCGAACTCCCTACAACATTTCTCAGGGACCACTGTGGAGGGCGAGGTTGGTTCCCCAGCCACAGGCAGCTGACCGCCACCAGGCCGTCCTGGTGCTCACCATCCATCACATCATCACTGATGGCTTCACCAATATGCTCATCTCCCGTGATTTTATGGAGGTGCTGAACGCCATTATGACTGGACGAGGCCACAACACGCCCACACGCCATAACATTCCAGCCATTACTAATGAACTGCTCAGAACGAGAGACTATATTTACTGCCTTAGAGAAGTCTTGTTAACTACATATAAATCATTAGCTAGAATGTTCATTTTTCTCACCCAGAAACAAAAGTAGCATTTACAAAGGTATTGTGTAAAGACTTCTCAGCAGAGACGACACAAGAGCTTTTGCGTCACTGTAAGGAAGCAAATGTCAGTATTCATTCGAGTATTGTGGCTGCAGCTTTCCTAGCGCTTCTACGCACCGCTCAGAAACACTTGAAGGTAAATAAAGACTCACTGAGGATTACTTATGATGATTCTGTAAACATGCGTCGCTTCTTTCCTAGTATTTACAAGGAGTCTGTTGGTTTTCATGTATCTTTTTGTAGGTTAGAACACACTGTCTGCAATAGCGACGCAGAGAGCAAGGACAACTTTTGGAAGCTAGCAAGGCGCATTCATTGTGGCCTCCACCACTTTCTCGATGTCAACAAAGCGCCTCTTCTGGCCTCTCCTGTCAGTTGGATATTAGCTGCTCTCGAACAAGTTAATTACGTGCTCACTCGCCTGGGATACAAAAATGCACTTATTACTAATATGACGATCTCTAACATGGGTAATCTGAAACAACTCTTGCCTAGTCATTATGATAATGGGCCCGTGGCGATAAGCAGTCTGCTTCGATCTGTGGCCTGCGAATTTCTAGGGTGTCCTTTTTTGATAAATTTCCATACCTTAGATGGACGCTTTTATATATCACTAGACTCTTACATCAATAATGTCACTGAAGATTTTGCCAATAATTTCTTTTCATATTTAACTAACTATGTTGCTGATATAGCTCACTGTGGCACCATCAATTGTTTATAAAGTACAGATGTTGACAGACGAACATTCTGACATATTTACATGAATTTCTTTTCTCGTGTGAAGGGAAAAGTATAGCCTGTAAATGCTAACCTCAACTTCCTAACATTCCTGAGTTGTACCTTTACACCTGGAGGAGCAGATACACCTCAACACCCTCAGAACTCGAGATATCCAGGAACTGTAGCTCAACATCTTCAAGAGGTCCATGCGTTTTATGTCATCGTCCACCAGAGGCTCACAAACATTAGGTCGATGACCTCAAGAGGACCATGGGCAGTTACTCAACACCTTCAAAAACCCAGTTGAACCTCATTATAAACCTAAGGTCCATGAGCTGTAACTCAACACCTTCAAAAAGCTCAAGAGACAAATTCAACCCTCTCAAAAAAAAGAGGTACTGTAATATTTAACTGAGTGATTTACTAGTAGTAAGAATACAGCTAATTTTTTATTAAAGAAGTCGTGGCTTCACAACAATGTAACTTTTCTTAATAAAGTTTCCAATTATTGCTATTGTGTCTTATTATCTAAAACTCATCAGTATTCCCAGACCATCTGCTGCAACATCCTTCAAGGACTGGTTGTCAAGACTGCAACCAGTCCTTCAAGGTGGAGGCACTGTATTTCCCACCTCCAGGATTGCTACATCCCCACCCATCCTTCAGGGTGCAGGCACTGCACTTCTTACCTCCAGCTACCTGCAACAATTGTTAAAAATTCACTCCAGTTACCTGCACTATGAGTGGCAAACTATCCTTCGTTGGCTGTACATCCCATAAATATAATTCAGTTTTCATGTTGACGAATAATAATAATAATAATAATAATAATAATAATAATAATAATAATAATAATATATAATAATAATAATAATAATAATAATATTAATAATAATAATAATAATAACAATAATAATACTTTTTATTTTTCAAGTACATGGTGGAAGTTATACAGACTTAGCTGACATCAGTGACATGCTTTATAGGAAGCTCCTGGTTATGCAGAGCATTTTGAGCAAATTAGGTTAATTTTGATCCCAGGATGCGACCCTCACCAGTCGACTAACACTCGGGTAATAATACTTTTTAAAGCATCAACAGTCTCCCACCAACGTACTGTGGACAGGAAAAAATATTGTCACCGCTATTCGTTCAATTACTGTCTTCCCAGAAGAGGGTCGACATAACATTTCGGATGACCCTCAAAAGTGCAACATTCCCATCCCCTTCCCCTTCAAAGAGAAGGCACTGTACTCTGCCATCTCCAGAACTCAAGTCCGGCTAACTGGTGCCCCTGAATACCGTCATTATTGTTACCTTGCTCACACTCCAACAGCATCTCAAATCATAAAAACCACTTGCCACCATCATTTGTATCTGGCATTCTCACACAAGCCTCTTGGATGTTTAAATCCTTAGCACTCAAAATCTCTCTCGCCCCCTCCCTCCAACCCTTCCTGGGACGAACCAAACCCCTCCTTCCCTCCACCCCATATTCACATGCTCTCCTAGTAATCCTATTTTGCTCCATGGTCTCTAACTGTCCAAACCACCTTAACGACCCCTCCTCATCCCCTTGAATAATACTTTTTGTTATTTCATAATGTTTTAGCAGAGATCACCTTAGGAAGCAGCTCATATGAAAATTCACAGACTCACACTAGCTGTTAAATCTCTGCACCAAATTCACATGAAACCAGCAAATAATAGAGCCTACAGGATTAGATAATACACTGGACCTCATCTTCACTAATAACGACGATCTGATACACTCAGATCACAACATAATAGAGGTACAGACATGTATGCACAGGGCTCCTGACCAGCAAAATCTGATCAGTTATGAGGATACCTTCACAAAATTCAACTTCAGTAACAAAAACAAACAGTGGGAACAAATCAACCATGTCCTAAATGAAACAAGCTGGCAAGATATCCTAAACAACACGGATCCCAACCTTTGCCTAGAAAAAAATTACTCCGTGGTACATTCCATTAAGAAAATAAAAGAGAAGATATAAACTAGAAAGAGAGAGACATAAAGGAAATAGAAAGAAACCCAAAATACTTCTTCTCTTGTACCAAATCCAAGGCGAAAACAGTATCCAGTATTGGACCCATGCTTAGACGTGATGGGACCTACACAGATGACAGTAAAGAAATAATTGAGATAAAGTCCCAATATGATTCAGTGTTCAGCGAGTCGTTAACCAGACTAAGGGTCGACAATCTAAATGACCGAGACTCAAAGTTTGGTAATTTCAAAAATTTCTAATATTATCCTAACACCACAAGACTTCGAAAAGGCAATTAATGGCATGCCCATGAACTCTGCCCCCAGGCCCGGACTCGTGGAACTCAGTGTTTATCAAGAACTGCAAGAAGCCCCAGTAACGTGCCTTCAGCATTCTATGGGAAGAAGCATGGACACAGGAGTCATCTCACACTCACTAAAAACAACAGACATAGCCCCACTTCACAAGGATGGCAGTAAAGCAATTGCAAAGAACTACAGACTGATAGCACTAACATCCCATATCATAAAAATCTTTGAAAGGTTCTAAGAAGCAAGATCGCCAACCACCTAGATACCCATCAATTACACAACCCAGGGCAACACGGGTTTAGAGTACGTCGTTCCTGCCTGTCCCAGCTACTGGACCACTATGACAAGGTCCTGAATGCTTTAGAGGATAAACAAAATGCAATATACACAGACTTTGTAATATACACAGACTTTGTAGAAGCCTTCGACAAGTGCGACCATGGTGTAATAGCACACAAAATGCGTGATAAAGAAATAATAGAAAAAAGTTGGTAGATGGATTTATAACTTCTTAAAAAATAGAACACAAAGAGTAATAGTAAACAGAGTAAAGTCTGAGGCGGCTACAGTGAAAAGCTCTGTTCCACAAGGACAGTACTCCCTCCCATCCTGTTAATCATCCTCATATCTGACATAGACAGAAACGTTAGCCATGGATCCGTGTCTTCCTTTGCGGATGACACCCGAATTGACATGACAGTGTCCGCCACTGAAGACACTGCAAGACTCCAAGCAGACATAAACCAAATCTTTAAATGGGCCACTCAAAACAATATGAAGTTCAATGAATTGAAATTTCAACTACTCATATATGGAAATCTTGAAAAAAATAAAACTGTATCAGGGTATAAAACAAATTCTAACCACACAATAGAGCGAAAAAGTAATGTGAAAAACCTGGAAGTGATAATGTCAGAGGATCTCACCTTCAAAGACCACAACAATGTATCTACCTCATCTGCTAGAAAAATGATAGGATGGATAATGAGAACTTTCAGAACTAGGGATGCCAAACCATGATGATTCTCTTCTACTCGCTTGTTCTCTTTAAGTTAGAATATTGCTGTACAGTAACTGCCCCTTTCAAGGCAGGCGAAATTGCTGACCTGGAGAATGTAGAAGAGGGATTAGATCCAAACTTGCACATTAAAATCACTTCGTACGAAAGCAAAAGACTCGACAGGAGCTGCAACATTCCCCCAATGAAAAGCAGGAGCGCCACGAGTACACTAAGAAACAACACAACAAGTGTCAGGGGCCCAATACTGTTCAACTGCCTCCCAGCATACATAAGAGGGATTACCAATAGACCCCTGGCTGTCTTGAAGAAGGCGCTGGATAGGCACCTAAAGTCAGTACCTGATCAGCCTGGCTGTGGTTCGTACTTCGGTTTACGTGCGGCCAGCAGTAACAGCCTGGTTGATCAGACCCTGATCAACCACGAGGCCTGGTCTCAGACCGAGCCGCGGGGGCGTTGACCCCCGAAACCCTCTCCAGATGTCAGATGTCACCCTCAGTTTTAACTCTCCAAATACTCTGCATAACATTCACACTACAAATTGCCCTCAAACACATCTTGCCAGCCTCCAGCCTCACTTTCTCCCTCCACTCTGATACTCAGTCCTTCATATCCTGTTTTTGTTTGCGACTAATCACCTTGCTTTTTCGTGTTTTAACTTTTAATTTTCTACTTTTACATACCATCCCAAATTTGTCTACTAACCTTTGCAACTTCCTTTCAGTCTATAATAATATAATAATAATAATATCTTTATTTACTACAAGTACATGTACAAGGTATACAGGTCTAGCTGACATCAATGAGATACTACTATATAGAAAGCCGCTTGTTATGCTGAGCATTTCGGCAAATTAGGTCAGTTTTGTTCCAGGATGCGACCCACACCATTCGATTAACACCCAGGTACCCATTTTTACTGATGGGTAAACGTAGACAACCTATGTAAGGAAACATGTCCGATGTTTCCACCCCTTCACCGGGAATCGAACCCGGACCCTCACCGTGTGAAGCGAGAACTTTTGCCACCAGGCCACGGGTAAAAAGTAACTGTAGCAACTTCCATTTTGTATCAGATTAGTTATATTATAATTCTACACCCCTCCCTAGCACTCCAGGGTTCACTTCTTTTACAACCCCTACCTATCAATATCTTAAACAACCCTGGTGACATCTTACTGGAAAATACTGGAAATACTTACTGGAAAATAATCCCCCATCTTTTACATACTCTAATTTGAGCCTCACTATCCACGTAAAACTCTTTACTGCTTTTAAATTTAATAACCTACCAACTATTCTGTACATTTGAAACATCTGCATTGCTCTCCTCTCCTCCATATCATACAAATTTTCTTAATCCATAAATACAACAAAAAACTTCTTAGCTTTACCTAAGTGTTGTTCATTTATAAGCTTCTGCACACCTCCTACTCTTCCTAAAGCCTCCTGGTCCATCTGCCTTACTTTTATTTTTTTTCAGTAACACACTTTACCTGGTATACTCAACAGGCTTATTTCCCTATAATTCCTACACTCTCTTTTATTACCATTTCCCGTATACAAAGGAACTACTCAAGCTCTCTGCCACTCCCTAGGTACCTCTTCACTCCCTAGGTACCTCTTCACTCCCTAGGTACCTCTTCACTTTTACACATACCAAGGTTAGACAAAATAATATGAACACCTGCTGACTGAACTGTCGAACTTTTTCAAACTGACTGAATAATCAATTTAAAGGTGTTACAGGTTTTTTTTGTCTTTCTTTCCATTCACATCTATTGTTTTGTAACATTTCAGAAGTAGAGACAAGAATAAAAGACCTTACAGACTTCTAAAGAGGACAAATTGTTGGAGGGCGGATGGCTGGAGCATTGGTCACCAAAACTGCTGAAATGTTGCATATTTCGAGAGCAACTGTCTCTATGGTTATGTCTCAGCGCTGTATAACCCCTGTGGTTTAGCGCTTCTATTTGATTATAATAACCTATGGTTATGTCTGCATTCCAAAATGATGGTAAGACAAGCTCCACCAAAAGCAAGATGCTGTGTGACTGGGACCCGTCCAGTATTAAAGCGTATTGTGTCAAAATATCATAAGACTACTGCTGTGAAAGTGACTGCACAGCTTAATCAGCATCTCGCAAAACAGGTTTCAACCAAAACAGTTCGTTGTGAGCTCCGTGCGGCTGGATATCATGGGAAGGCTGCAAATTGCTAAATGTTTCCTTTCTGAACCAAATACTGCAAAGCGCAAAAAAATGGTGTAATGTCCATAAAAAATTGACAATCAACCAATCTGGTTGAATTTGCGTCTGCAGACAGCTGAAAGAAACTTATAAACTCTAACTTTAACAGCAGGCGTCTACACCATTCCCTGTGGATTCTGTCCCAAGAAATATGTAGGCGAAACAGGCAGAGATCTTGCGATCCTCCTGAACGAGCATCGAAGTGCCTGTAACAGAGACGATTTAAGGTACGCCTGTGTCCTCCACAGAGACTCCACGGGGCATTTGATGAACTGGGATGAGGCACAACTCGTTCTCGCCGAACAAGAACTTAGACGCCGACGGTGTCTAGAAGCCTCGCTAATCGCCGTCACCGACACAATAGAACGTAACACTGGAAACCTGAAAATTTCTAAAACATTAGCATACATGATATTCAACCAGGCAAAGCAGCACCTACCCAGCAACACAGGAGTCACATGATCTCATCGTCTACCCGTCCTCATCCAAACATGTTATTCTTTAGGTCACCAGCGTCACTCACACCTCACTCTCCACCTATAAATACTGTCTTTCAACCTCTGTTAGAAGTTAGAACCACAGCCTGAAGTACCAAGATCTGCTGATGAAGATGCGACGTCAGAAGACACTCCCCATCATGGGGAGCCACAGCAAGAAAGAAAGAAGAAGACCGACACCCTCTACCCAGGGGGCCAATGCCGGGTCACCATTTGGAGAAGACCCGGGCCGGATGTACCGGCGAACATACAAGAATCTGTTAGAAGTGATCAAGGTTCCAGGACCGAAACGTTTTCCAATAAATATGTCCTAGTATTTGCTTACGTGTTTTTCTAAACACACTTCGATCATGTCTCCCCTCATTCTTCGTCTTACAAGTGAATATAATTTAAGGGACTTCAATCTTTCTTCATACGGAAGATTTCTAATGCTATGAATTAATTTTATCATTCTTCGACTTTATATCCATTCTGTAATATGGAGACCAGAACTGAGCCTTACTAATGATATATAAAGCTGCAGTATAACCGCTGGACTTCTGTTGCTTACACTTCTTGATATAAATCCCAGTAATCTATTTCCTTATTACGTATGCTTAGGCACTGCTGTCTTGGTTTAAGGTTGCTGCTTACCATAACCCCCAAGTCCTTTTCGCATTCTGTACGACTAAGTTCAACATTATTAAGCTGATAGGTGCTAGGGTTATGAACATTCCCAAGCTTTAGAACTTTGCATTTATCTACATTGAACTGCATCTGCCACTTTTCTGACCAGGAATTGAGTTTGTCTAAATCCTCCTGAAGTTCCCTGACATCTACGTCTGAATCGATTATCCTACCTATCTTCGTGTCATCGGCGAATTTGCTCATATCACTAGTAATTCCCTCATCAAGTTCATTGATTTATATTATAAACAACAATGGGCCTAAAACTGATCCCTGTGGAACGCCAATTGTTACAGTTCCCCACTCATGCACACTGCTTTCTATTGGTGAGCCATGACTCATGACTCGATGCATGAAGAAAATGAATTCGAACACAATCGCCGGCTCTAAATATTATAGATCATCTGTGGGGTCAACTGGAATAGTAAGTCAAGAACAGATTTCCTCCATCGTCGTCTTTTGGAAGAGTTAGAACAGGTTTTGCTTGAGTAGTGAATATGAATAAATTCCTAGGCGAATTGGTGCTGTTTTAGCTGCAAATGGAGGACGAACTTTATATTGAAAATAAAAAAAAATGTTAAATAACAAGGTGTTCATATTATTTTGTCCAACTTATGTACATTGAACAAGCGCACTAAACCTATATCCCCACTTGCTTTAGCAGTTATGTCTTAATATCGTCTTTCCTCCTCACTCCATAATAATTTTTTTATAGTTGAGTTTTATTCTTTTCTTTCTAAAACTGAGCCAACAATAGGCTTCTGTTTTCATCCTAACACATCACATCTTCAATTTTCACACCTATTACTTGTGAAATTAATACATTTCAAATTTATTTTTATTTATATGCATAAGGCGAAAAAAATATATAAAAATGTAGACTAATAATCCCTACTATCTGTAAATAATCTACTTTGTTACAGGTGAAGCAAACTACTTATCAAAATTTCATGTTTTACCAATGTGTGTGTTATTAATTTTCAGGGAACATTAATTAATACGAGAATTTGGAAATGTTTGCAGTTACAGTTTCTTAACTCGTAGCTAACCTGCAAATTATCGAGGGAAATCTTAAACGAATTTTCTTCTACCAACTTTGGGTTAATTGGGACTCACTGCAGCCACAAACACCCCTCAGTCCTACTTGGTACCTACGATAACCCAAGCAAGAGCACAATACCACTTTTTGTTTATTGGCAAGTTTTTGTTTGGTAAACTCAGGCTCAGAGCCCAGCTGTTTTCACCTTTGCCCTTCTTGATGTGTGTTAGGGTGTGGTTTGTACAGAACATTAATTAATGCTTCCTGTAGTGTATATAATGATTGAGTCTTCTCATACACTGATCTACCTTGTGTGTCTTGTGTGATACTCAGGTCTTCCTTTACCTCTAGTCAGTGTTTTGCGTAAGATCCTGACTTATTTTCCTTTGTCTTGTTTCCTTAAAACTTGTGTTACTATGAAATAACCATGTAACTAATCCGGAATGCATTCGGACACCGAAATGAAGTACAGTGCTTTTGCAATGTGGTGGCCTAGTTGATACGGTGTCTGCCTGTCATTTACTAGGTGGAGTTTGCATATATAAAAAAAAAAAGAGACCTCGCTGTAGCCACTGACTTTTCGCCGCTTTCCCCCTGACTTAATGGCTACGGCTCTTCACGGTGATCGTTAATATGCTCTTACTGTTAACAGTTCAACCAAAAGTTATCAGCAGACTGGCTACTGTGACGTGCAGGAGTCTGAGCTCGGGAAGATACTGACCCGGGCCTAAACCTGGGTGATACCAACGAACAACTTATAAATGTGTTCAGCATCAGCTGTCGTACTGGGCACTAACAACGTAGTTCTGGTGCTGTGGCGTTCCTCGTCTTAGCCTATCACACCTGAGGACGCTAAACAAGCTCTCTCCGTCATCGCCAAGTGAGTGTCATGCTCTGCTCAGAAAATAAACACAATAAATCTAAACAGCTGTATAACACAGCTTATTGTAAGTCTTCGAAGCATATATTTTTTTTTATTTGCTGTGAAATGGGATCATATTATGACCTATGATGATGTAGGGTTATATCTTCTAGCAGGAAGATACATGTTCTGCAGGTCTGCGTTGCTTGGCGCTGGTTTCGACCATGATAACGACAGATGAAGAACGTTGTTGTAGACTTCATCGTTGACACGGGCGACGCCATGTCAGTTTACTACCAGTAGATGCGAACTCCATTTCTGAGGGACCACTGTGGAGGGCGAGGTTGGTTCCCCAGCCACAGGCAGCTGGTGGCCGACACCAGGCCGTCCTGGTGCTTACCCTCCATCACATAATCATTGACGGCTTTATCAATATGATCATGACTTTATGGAGGTGCTGAACGCCATCATGGCTGGACACGGCCACAACACACCCACACGCCATAACATACCAGCCATTACTGATGGACTGTTTAGCATGAGAGACTGTATTTATTGCCTTAGGTGTCTCTCGTCTATAATATACAAAATTATAATTGGTATGTTCAGTGACAATTATTACAATATCAGTTTTCCTCAGCCAAGAACAAAAGTAGCACTTACAAATGTGTTACGTAAAAACTTCTCAGAAGAGACGACACGAGAATCTTTGAGTCATTGGAAGGAAGCAAAAGTCAGTATTCACTCGAACACCGGGGATGCAGCTTACCTAGTATTCCCTCGAACACCGGGGCTGCAGCTTACCTAGTATTCCCTCGAACACCGGGGCTGCAGCTTACCTAGTATTCCCTCGAACACCGGGGCTGCAGCTTACCTAGTATTCACTCGAACACCGGGGCTGCAGCTTACCTAGTATTCACTCGAACACCGAAGCTGCAGCTTACCTAGTATTCCCTCGAACACCGGGGCTGCAGCTTACCTAGTATTCCCTCGAACACCGGGGCTGCAGCTTACCTAGTATTCCCTCGAACACCGGGGCTGCAGCTTACCTAGTATTCACTCGAACACCGGGGCTGCAGCTTACCTAGTATTCACTCGAACACCGGGGCTGCAGCTTACCTAGTATTCACTCGAACAAAAAGGGGCTGCAGCTTACCTAGTATTCACTCGAACACCGGGGCTGCAGCTTACCTAGTAATCCCTCGAACACCGGGGCTGCAGCTTACCTAGTATTCAATCGAACACTGGGGCTGCAGCTTACCTAGTATTCACTTGAACACCGGGGTTGCAGCTTACCTAGTATTCACTAGAAAACCGGGGCTGCAGCTTACCTAGTATTCACTCGAACACCGGGGCTGCAGCTTACCTAGTATTCACTTGAACACTGGGGTTGCAGCTTACCTAGTATTTACTCGAACACCGGGGCTGCAGCTTACCTAGTATTCACTCGAACACCGGGGCTGTAGCTTTCCTAGCGCTTCTACGTACCGCTCAGAAACATGAAAAATATAGACTCACTGAAGATTATTTATGATAATTTTGAAAACATGCGACGCTACTGCCCTCCTGTTTATAAGGCGTCTGTCAGATGCCATTCATCTATGTGCGCACATGAATGTGTCGGGTTCCAATAATATTTTCAATCGTGAGGACGTGTCTAGTGTACTCTCTGTGGAGACTTTTCTACTGTGCTTCCGTTCTTAGCTACCTGAGATTGGATAATGGTTTCCCTCGACTACGAGCAGCTATATCTCCAACTTAAGGCGGAATTAACGGAAGCTAGAAGAGAAATTCAACGATTGAAGGGTATATGCAAGGATTATCCCCGGAACAATGTCGCCGATGATCAGACCAATGAATGGATGTTAGTCGGTTCTGAAGGGATGAAGCTGAAATTGAAGAAGGTCCAGGACACTGCTGTGAAAACCAGCAACTCTTTTTCCTTGTTAGCAGACGAATGTGAAGACATCCCAGCGATGACCATCTCTACAAAGACCGTCGAGAATGTCATGCACACCGCCAGTCGAGGTAAGAACATTGTTTTAGTTGGGGATAGTCAGATTAGGTTTATGGATAGGGAATTTTGTCTAAAGGATAGGAATAGGAGGCAGAGGGTATGTTATCCAGGGGCTGGGATGCAGGATATTGTTAGCCGTCTGGACGACATCATGAGAGGAAATGGGAGCAATCCTATTATCTGTCTCAGTGCTGGAGGCAACGATGTTGGCAGATGTAGGAGTGAGGAGCTGATTAGCAGCTATAGGTCAGCAATAGACAGAATTAGGAAGAAGTGTGGGAACCCTGTCATATGTGGTATTTTGCCAAGGAGGGGAGTTGGATGTGAATGGTTGTCCAGGACAATTGGTGTCAATTGCCGGCTGGACAAATACTGTAAGGAAAATGCAGTAACATTCATTGACAACTGGGACATCTTCTATGGCAGAAATGACATGTATGCCAGGGATGGGGTTCACTTATCTAGGTCTGGGGTGGGGGCACTGGCAACTGCAGTGGAGGGAGCTGTTAGGGCTTTAAACTAGAAAAAATAGTGGTATGGGTTATGGGGGGGAAACAGTGAAGTCCCAATGTAGTAATGTTATAAATTCTAGGGGAACTAGTAATAGACAGAATAAGGTGGATATTAGAAAGCCAGTGGCACTAGGTGACAAGGACAGTAATAGGTATAGTGGAAAAACAGAAATGAGCAGGAAGGGTAAAGAGAAAGGAGGGTCTTTAAGTGTATATTACACCAATAGTCGTAGTGCTAGGAATAAGATGGACGAGTTGAGATTAGTTGCAAGTACTGGTAATATTGATGTTTTTGCAATAACTGAGACATGGTTTAATATGAAAAATCGGGACATCCCTGCCGAATGTCACATTCAGGGTTTTAAATTGTTCCAAATAGACAGAAGTATCGGGAAGGGGGGTGGGGTGGCACTCTATGTCCGTGATCATTTAAATTGTTGCATAAAAACGGGTATAAAGTCTGAAATAATGCATACAGAGTCTGTCTGGATAGAATTTTCAGAGGGGTGTGAAAAATTGATTTTAGGCGTGATTTACCGTCCTCTAAACTTAGATAGGGAACAAGGGACACTACTTTGGGAGGAAATTGTTAAGGCCACAAGGCACGATAACGTAGTAATTCTAGGGGACTTTAACTTTAGTCAGATTGATTGGAATTTCTTGACAGGGAATTTAGAATCTAACGACTTTTTTGAAGTAGTTCAGGATTGCTTTTGAAGCAGTTTGTAACAGAACCTACAAGGGAAATAACCTACTTGACTTGGTTCTGGCAAGCAAGGAAACCCTTGTTAATAATTTAGAAATTACAGAGGAACTCGGCTCAAGCGACCACAAGTCAATTACCTTTAGCATTGAATGGATGTATGATAGTAGGGATAATTCAGTAATGGTCCCAGATTTTCGCTTAGCAGATTATAATGGACTTAGAGAACACTTATCAACTGTGGACTGGGGTGAAGAAGAGAGGTATCAATATGACAGTTTTCTTAACACTATACAGGCTGCCCAAAGAACATTTATCCGTATAAAGAAATTAGATCAAGTAGAAATGACCCAAAATGGATGAATAATAGGCTCAAATATCTTTTAGGGCAGAAGAAATGAATTTATAGGTGCATAAAAAGAGGTGAGGGTCATCTTATAAATCAGTATACTGACATTAAGAGGGACGTCAAAAAGGGGATAAGAAAAGCTAAACGGGACCTTAACTCAGTGGTGGACCTGACTTAACTCAGTGGTGGACCTGACTTAACTCAGTGGTGGACCTGACTTAACTCAGTGAAGACGTGTCTTGTGTGCTCTCTGTCAATCTGAAGAAGATGTCCTCTCTTGAGCTACTCTACCAGCAGCTGAAGGAAGAACTGAGGGTAGCTAAGCTTGAGATACAGCGACTGACTGAGGAAAACAAGAGGATTCGTAGTAATCCTCCTGTTGAGAATCCTCAAGCCAGGAAAGGAACCTGGACAGTGGCTAAAACGCATGGGACAAAGTTAAGGCTCAAGAGGACGGGTGGAGAGGTAGAAACAACGAAGACCCAGGAGAATGTTGTGGAAACATCGAACCCATTCTCCGTGCTACCCGATGAATGTGAGTCGACTTCTGGGAGCGTCACGACGAAAGACACAAACGAAGGTAAAAACATTGTTGTTGTTGGGGACAGTCAGGTTAGGTACATGGATAGGGCTTTCTGTTTGATTGATAGGAGTAGGAGACAGAGGGTTTGCTTTCCTGGGGCTGGGATGGAGGATATTGTTAGCCGTCTGGACGACATCATGAGAGGTAATGGGAGCAATCCTATTATCTGTCTCAGTGCTGGAGGCAACGATGTTGGCAGACGTAGGAGTGAGGACCTGACTAGCAGGTTTAGGTCAGCAATAGACATAATTAGGAAGAAGGGTGGGAACCCTGTCATATGTGGTATTTTGCCAAGGAGAGGAGTTGGAAATGAATGGCTGTCCAGGGCAATTGGTGTCAATTGCTGGCTGGACAAATACTGTAAGGAAAATTCAGTAACATTCATTGACAACTGGGACCTCTTCTATGGCAGAAATGACATGTATGCCAGGGATGGGGTTCACTTATCCAGGTCTGGGGTGGGGGCACTGGCAACTGCAGTGGAGGGAGCTGTTAGGGCTTTAAACTAGAAATAGTTAGTGGTATGGGTTTTGGGGGAAAACAGAGAAGTCCCAGTGTAGTAATATTATAAGTTGTAGGAGAACTAGTAATAGGCAGAATAAGGTGGATAGTGGAAAGCTAGTGACACTAGATGACAAGGACAGTAATAGGTATAGTGGAAAAACAGAGATGAGCAGGAAGGGTAAAGAGAAAGGAGGGTCTCTAAATATATATTACACCAATAGTCGTAGTGCTAGGAATAAGATGGACGAGTTGAGATTAGTTGCAAGTACGGGTAATATTGATGTTTTTGCAATAACTGAGACATGGTTTAATATGAAAATCGGGACTTGCCTGCCGAATGTCACATTCAGGGTTTTAAATTGTTCCAAGTAGACAGAAGTATCGAGAAAGGGGGTGGGTGGCACTCTATGTCCGTGATCATTTAAATTGTTGCATAAAAACGGGTATAAAGTCTGAATTAACACATACAGAGTCTGTCTGGATAGAATTTTCAGAGGGGTGTGAAAAATTGATTTTAGGCGTGATTTACCGTCCTCCAAACTTAGATAGGGAACAAGGGAGACTACTTTGGGAGGAAATTGTTAAGGCCACAAGACACGATAACGTAGTAATTCTAGGGACTTTAACTTTAGTCAGATTGATTGGAATTTCATGACAGGGAATTTAGAATCTAACGACTTTTTAGAAGTAGTTCAGGATTGCTTTTTGAAGCAGTTTGTAACAGAACCTACAAGGGGAAATAACCTACTTGACTTGGTTCTGGCAAGCAAGGAAACCCTTGTTAATAATTTAGAAATTACAGAGGAACTCGGCTCAAGCGACCACAAGTCAATTACCTTTAGCATTGAATGGATGTATGATAGTAGGGATAATTCAGTAATGGTCCCAGATTTTCGCTTAGCAGATTATAATGGACTTAGAGAACACTTATCAACTGTGGACTGGGGTGAAGAAGAGAGGTATCAATATGACAGTTTTCTTAACACTATACAGGCTGCCCAAAGAACATTTATCCTGTATAAAGAAATTAGATCAAGTAGAAATGACCCAAAATGGATGAATAATAGGCTCAAATATCTTTTAGGCAGAAGAAAGGAATTTATAGGCGCATAAAAAGAGGTGAGGGTCATCTTATAAATCAGTATACTGACATTAAGAGGGACGTTAAAAGGGAATAAGAAAAGCTAAACGGGACTATGAAATTAAAGTTGCTAGGGATTCAAAAACTAACCCAAAAAGTTTTTTCCAGGTTTATAGAACAAAAGTTAGGGATAAGATAGGTCCCCTTAAAAATAACTTTGGGCATCTTACTGACAAGGAGAATGATATGTGCTCTATTTTTAATAATTATTTTCTCTCGGTTTTCACACAGGAAGACATTAATAATATCCCAGTAATTAATTTTACAGAGGCCCAGAAGAAGATAAATTATGTAATATCACAGTCACTAGCGAAATGATTATGAAACAGCTGGACCGACTGAAACAAAATAAATCGCCGGGTCCTGATGAGCTTTTTGCAAGGGTTCTTAAAGAATGCAAAATGGAACTCTGTGAACCAATATCTAACATTTTTAATTTATCTCTTCAAACAGGTGTAGTGTCTGATATGTGGAAGATGGCTAATGTAATTCCTATTTTTAAAACAGGGGACAAGTCACTACCGTCAAACTACCGCCCAATAAGCCTGACCTCAATTGTAGGCAAATTACTAGAGTCAATTATAGCTGATATTATTAGAAGCCATCTAGATAACCATAATTTGATTAATGATACCCAGCATGGATTCACGAGGGCCGTTCCTGCCTATCTAATTTATTAACCTCTTCAGTAAAGCTTTTGAGGCTGTTGATCACGATAAAGAATTCGATATTGTTTATTTAGACTTTAGTAAGGCTTTTGATAGAGTACCACACCAGAGACTGTTAAAGAAAGTGGCAGCTCATGGCATTGGGGGAAAAGTGCTGTCATGGATCGAGTCATGGCTCACCAATAGGAAGCAGAGAGTGTGCATAAATGGGGTTAAATCCGAATGGGGACTTGTAACAAGTGGTGTTCCACAGGGATCAGTCTTAGGCCCATTGTTATTTATAATATATATCAATGACCTTGATGAGGGAATTACTAGTGATATGAGCAAATTCGCCGACGACACGAAGATAGGTAGGATAATTGATTCAAACATAGATGTCATAGAACTTCAGGAAGATTTAGACAATGGAAAAATAAACACATAAGCAGTATAATGTGATCCTTTATTGACAACGTTTCGCCCACGCAGTGGGCTTTATCGAGTCACAGACAGATCTACCTCTTTATATATAGGGTACAGTCAGGTGGAGAATGCTGGGTCAGGTGGAGAAAGCTGCATGTGAGTCTTAAAAAGTAGTGTG
>WNWK01027832.1:0-25941 GCA_009830355.1 Cherax destructor | reverse complement strand
TCTACACATAGCTAAATTAATTTTCCCCCATTTACATTTCCCCCTGGCACCCAAATTTACCTACTACCCATCCACAGCTTTTTTACCCACTTTTGCATTAAGATCCCCAACCAAAATTACTCCCCATTTGGGTTAAAAACCCCCCACACTCCCTCAAATTTCCCAAAATTCTCTCTCCCCACATTTCTTCTCCAGGTGCATAAACAATTACTATAACCCACTTTTCACACCCAACCTTTTTTTTCTCCACATAATCCTTGAATTTATACATTTATATTCCTTTTTTACCTGCCATAACTGATTATTCAACATTATTGCCACTCCTTCAGCTCTAACTTTTTGAAACCCTGATCTAACCCCATTTATTTCCCCCCACAAACTCTCCTCCCCCATATATATATATATATATATATATATATATATATATATTTTTTCTATATATATATATATATATATATATATATATATATATATATATATATATATATATATATATATATATATATATATATATATATATAAATGGGAGAGGTTTTGTAAAAAAATTTTTTTTGAAAACAAGAAAAATTTTTGGAGTGAGATAAACAATAAGAAAGCCTGGGAACGAATGGATTTTAGAAAACAGAGTAGGGGAATTAGTAGATGGGGAGCTGGAGGATTGGGTAGATGGCGGGAATTTTTTGAGGAACTTTTAAATGTCGATGAAAAAGGGAGGCGGTAATTTCATGTACTGGCCAGGGAGGTACAAATTTTGGGAGTGAAGAAGAGCAAGAGGGAGTGGGGGGGAGGTGGTGAAGCATTACGTAGAATAAAAGGGGGGTAAAGCAGCTGGAACTGACGGGATCATGACAGAAATTTTAAAAAGCAGGGGGATTTTGGGGAGTGGTTGGTTTTTTTGTTTAATAAATGTATAAAAAGGGGGGAAGGTACCTGGGATTGGCAGAGAGATGTATAGTTCCTTTATATAAAGGGAAGGGGAAAAAAGAGATTGTAAGAATTATAGGGGAAAAAGTTTACTGAGTATAACAGGTAAAGTGTATGGCAGGGATATTATGAAAGAATTAGAGGGAAAGAGTAGGGTTGCAGATGAGCAAGAGACTTTAGAGTGGGTGGGATTTAGATCAAGTGTTTACAGGGAAACAAAATGTGAACAGTATTTAGATAAAGGTAAGAAGTTTATTGCATTTATGGATTTAGAAAAGGCATAGATAAGTGGATAGGGGGGCAATGTGGCAAATGTTGAATTATGGAAAAGGTAGTAAGTTACTGAAGGTGTAAAGATTTTTATGAGGATAGTGAGGCTCAGGTTAGGGGGTATAAAAGGGGGGAATTACCCCGGTAAAAATAGGTCTTAGACAGGGATGTGTAATGTCACCATGGGTTTAAAAAATTTAAATTTGGGAGGGTTTTAAAGGTAAAAAAGGGAAAGGGAAAATAGATAAAAGAATTGATATAAACGATTTAAATAAAAAAAAAATTTGGATATCACATTGGAGAGAGGGATATGGAAGAAGTAAATGTTTTCAGATTTTTGGGGGAGTTGACATGTCGGGATGGGTTTATGAAGGATGAGGTTAACCATAGTTGATAAAGGGAAAAAAAGGCAAGTGGTGCGTTGAGGTATCTGTGGAAAAAAAAAACGTTATCCATGGAGGCAAAGAAGGGAATGTACGAAATTTGTGGTACCAACACTCTTATAGGGGTTTAAGGGGTTGCAAATGCTGCAGCGGGGAGGAGGCTGGAGGCGGGGAAATTTAAATTTTAAAAGGGCAATGTGGGGTTTAAATATTATGCAGAAAATTCGGAATGTGGAAATAAGGAGAAGGGGGGGGTTTTAAAAGTTTTGTAAAAGGGGGGTGAAGAGGGGTTGTTGAGAGGGTTTTTGGGCATTTAGAGAGTAGGGGTCAAAGTAGAATGACTTGGGGGGGTATAAATCTGTGGGGGAAGGAAGGCGGGGGGGGGGTGTCCTAGAAAAGGTTGGAGGGGGGGGTAAAGGAATTTTTTGGGCGAGGGGTTTTTGGTTTCCCCGCAAGCATGTGTGAGCGTGATAGGAGCAAAAGGGGACGAATTTTTTTTGGGGCCTGATGAGTGTTGGGGTGGACAGGGTAACATTTTTTACAATCCCCGCAGTTTAAAGGAGGGGTCTGGGATAGTGACAGCTGGGGGGGGCTATTCTCATGTCGTATCGAGCGCATCTGCGGCAGTGATTATGATGAGGGGGTAAAAATGTTGAATGATGAAGAAAGTTTTTTTTTGGGGGTTTTTTTTTTTGGGGCACTTTTGGGGGGCCGATTTTTGAAAAAAAAATAAAATATATATATATATATATATATATATATATTGTATTTTTAAATAAATTTTTTATATTTAATAAAAAATGGTGTGGTGGGGGTGGAATACAAATGGCTTCAGAAAGACATCTAAAAATTTTTCCCTTTAAAACCATTTTATCCACTTTTAACCTTTTTTATCCTGGAGAAGTGGAAAAAAAAGGGTTAAAAGGGAAAAATATTTAGATGTCTTTTTGAAGCCTTTTTAATATTCCACTTCCCCTACCACCCCATCTTTTATTAAATATATATAAAATTTATTTAAAGTAAAAAATATATATATATATATATATATATATATATATTTTTTTTTTTTTTTAAAAGGCCGTCTCCCCCCGCCAATAAAACACTGCGACTCCCCAAAGGGCTGAACCAAGCTTTTGGCCGTTTATGGGTGAGCGAAAACATGACGCTCTAAAACCCCCAAAAACCAGGGTTTGGGGGGGGGATGTAAAAAAAGAAAATTAAAAGTTAATATAAGAAAAAGTAAGGTGAAGGATAAAAAAAAGGGGAGGAAACATTGGGTATCAGATTGGAGGGGGGAGTGTGGAGGAGGTGAATTTATTCAGATATTTGGGAGTGGGGGTGCCCGCAGATGGGTCTATGAAGGATGAGGTAATCATAGAATTGATGAAGGGAAAAGGGTGAGTGGTGAACTTAGGGGTCTGTGGAGACAAAAAACTTTGTCCGTGAAAGCAAAGGGGAATGTTAGAGCATAGTTATACCAACACTCTTATATGGGTGTGAAACATGGGTGGTGAATGTTGCAACAAGGAGAAGGCTTGAGGCAGTGGAGATGTCATGTCTGAGGTAAAGTGTGGTGTGAATAAAAGGAGAATCCGAAATTTGGAAATTAGGAGGAGGTGGGGGGTTATAAAAAATATTTGCTGAGGGCCTTTAAAAGGGGTTGTTGGGGTTTTTTGGGGCATGTGAGAGAATGGAACGAAATAGAATGACTTCGGGGTGAATAAATATGTAGTGGAGGGAAGGTGGTGTAGGGTTTTTTCTAAAAAAGGTTGGAGGGGGGGGGTAAAGGAGGTTTTTGTGGGGGGGTTTGGGGCTTTCATCAAACATGCGTGAGCGTATTTGATAGGAGGAATGGAGACAAATGTTTTTTTGGACTTGACGTGCTGTTGGAGGGGGAACATTTATGAAGGATTCAGGGGGAAACCCCGGCAGGCCGGACTTGAGTCCTGGGGGCGGAAAACAGTGTCTGCACTCTGAAGGAGGGGGGTTAATGTTGCAGTTTTATAACTGTGTGTAAGCATGTTCTGGCAAGACAGTGTTGGAGTGAATGAATGAAAGTTTTTCTTTTTGGGGCCGTGGTTAATAGTAAAACCCACTTAATAATAATAATATATATACTATATATATAAGGTAGGAGGTAGTCTAACGAGATAAGAGGTAGTCTAAAAAAGGGGGATAATTTAACAAAACAGTATAATTTGTGAAAAAAACCCCCGGGGAAAGAAATTTTAAAAAAGGTGTGACAATAGTTAGCATATTAAAAAAAAGGGGGGATTTTAAGAATCTGATGAGGATAACACAAGAAGAATGGAAGGAAGAAAAAAGGGGGAAATAATACAGAAAATAATAATAAGAATAATATAATAAATTGAGAGGTGGGGAAAAGGGGGAAAAAAAAGAGGTGGAAGAAGGGAGTGGGAAAGAATTTTATATTGGTGAATGAGGTAATGAGAAGATGGAAGATGTGAGGGAGTGTTGTAGAGAGGGAGGGGGGGATGGAGTGTTGTAGAGATGGAGGATGTTATGTAAAAAAAATAAGATGGGGAAGTGAGGGAGACTAAAAAGAGGGGGGAAGGGATGGAGACTAATATAGAGGGGGGAAGTGATGGAGACAAATATAGATGGGTGAAGTGAGGGAGACTAATATAGGGGGAAAAAGTAGAGGACGATGTCTGTCCCAACGAAAACAATACCGAGACCATTAACGTTGATGATGATAGTGGGCTGTCAGCCAAGATGGAGAGAGAGAGAGAGAGAGAGAGAGAGAGAGAGAGAGAGAGAGAGAGAGAGAGAGAGAAGGAGAGAGAGAGAAGAAGAGAGAGAGAGAGAGAAAAAAAAAAAACAGACAGACAGAATAACAAAACTTAGCCACTGACTTAACACAGCATCATCTGCTGACTTAATAAGAGAGCTTAACCTACCTACTCTCCTTATATTAACAAATACCCCCCATTTTTATCTTCTGCCCCCCTTTTGTTGAACACCCCCCCCATTCCACCCCCCCCCTTTTCCCCCCACAGTTATCGTTTTTTTTCCCCCCTTTTCCCTCCCCCCCCGCCTCTCATCTCCTCTATGACGGGAAGCTCACCAAAGGAAATTATAAATTTTCCCCCAATATTTTCAAAGGAACCTCAGGAGTAAAATTATATATTTTGGACTGGCGGGGGATGGGGGGGGGGGTTTAGATGGGGTTTTGGGGGGGGCTAAGGGGGAAAATGATGATGATTTTTTCCCCTTTCCCCCCCCCCGTCTGGAAGAATAAGAAAACGGGGGGGGAAATGAAGGGGGAAAACAGCAGGAGGTGCTACAAAAAAAAAAAGAGACGTATGTGAAAAAAAAAATATGATGGGGAGAGAGAGGGATATAAAAGTGTATATATATATGAGTAGTCACGAAAATAAGGTATATATGTATTGTTCCTTTGTATAAAGGCAAAAGGGGGGAAAAAAAAGTGCAAAATTATAGGAAATAAGTCTGTTTTGTCCTGGTAAAGTGTATGGTAGAGTTTTATTGAAAGAATTAAGAGTAAGACAGAAAGCAGGATAGCAGATGAACAAGGGGGGTTTAGGAAAGGTAGGGGGGGTGTAGACCAAGTGTTTACAGTGAAACATATAGGTGAACAGTATTTGGATCAGGGTAAAAAAAGGGTTTTTGGGGGCATTTATGGATTTGGGGAAAAGGGGATGATAGGGTGGATATGGGACAATGTAGATGTTGCAGGTGTATGGAATAGGAATAAGGTTACTGAAAGCAGTGAAACTTTTTTTGAGGATAGTGAGGCTCAGGTTAGAGTGTGTAGGAGGGAGGGACTATTTCCCAGTAAAAGTGGGCCTTAGACAAGGATGTGGGATGTACCGTGGTTGTTCAATATATTTATAGATGGGGTTGTAAGAGAAGTGAAGGGAGGGTCTTGGCAAGAGGTGTGGGGGGTTTAAAAAATAAAGAATCAAATACAAAGTGGAGTTGTCACAGTTGCTTTTGCTGATGATACTGTGCTTTTGGGAGATTCTGGGGAAAATTGCAGAGGTTGGTGGATGAATTTGGTAGGGGGGTAAAAAAAAAAATTGAAAGTGAATATAGAAAAAGTAAGGTGATGAGGATAACAAAAATATTAGGTAACGATAATTGGATATCAGATTGGAGGGAGAGAGTATGGAGGAGGTGTATGTATTCAGATATTTGGGAGTGGACATGTCAGCAGATGGGTCTATGAAGGATGAGGTGAACCATAGAATTGATGAGGGAAAAAGGGTGAGTGGAGCACTTGGGGTCTGTGGAGACAAAGAACTTTGTCCATGGAAGTAAAAAGGGGGGAAAGTATAAGAGTATAGTTATACCAACACTCTTATATGGGTGTGAAGCATGGGTGATGAATGTTGCAACGAGGAGAAGACTGGAGGCAGTGGAGATGTCATGTCTGAGGTCAATGTGTGGTGTGAATATAATGCAGAGAATTCGGAGTTTGGAAATTAGGAGGAGGTGCGGGATTACCAAAACTATTATCCAAAAGCTGAGGAGGGGTTTTGAGGTGGGGTTTGGACATGTAGAGAGAATGGAACGAGACAGAATGACTTCGAGAGTGTATAAATCTGAAGTGGAGGGAAGGCGGGGTAGGGGTCGGCCTATGAAAGGTTGGAGGGAGGGGGGAAAGGAGGTTTTGTGTGCGAGGGGCTTGGACTTCCCGCAAGCATGTATGAGCGTATTTGATAGGGGTGAATGGAGACAAATGGTTTTTAATACTTGACGTGCTGTTGGGGTGTGAGCAAAGTAACATTTATGAAGGGATTCAGGAAACCGGCAGGCCGGACTTGAGTCCTGGAGATGGGAAGTACAGTGTCTGCACTCTGTGAGGGGTGTTAATGTTGAGTTTTATAACTGTAGTGAAAAAACACCCTCTGGCAAGAAAGATGGATGAATGATAATGAAAATTTTTTTTTTTCGGGCCCAAACCCGCCTTGGTGGGAATGGGCCCGATGTTTAATAATAATAAATAAATATATATATATATATATATATATATATATATATATATATATATATATATATATATATATATAAAAAGACATATATAGACGTTTTGAAAGTGAATATAGGAAAGAATAAGGTGATGGGGATAAAAAAAGCTTAGGTGACAAAAAATTGGGGTAGCAGGTTTGAGGGAAAAGTATGGAGGAAGTGAATTTTTCAGATATTTAGGAGGGGACGTTCAGCAGAGGGATCTATGAAGGATGAGGTGAATCATAGAATCGATGGGGGAAAAAAAGGTGAGTGGTCCATTTAGAGTCTGTGGAGACAAAGAACTTTGTCCATGGACTAAAAAAGCGGAATGTATGAGAGATAGTTATACCAACGCTCTTATATGGGAGGAAACATGGGTGGTGAATATTGCAACAAAGAGAAGGCTGGGGGCAGTGGAGATGTCATTTTTGGGAGGGCAGTGTGGGTGAATGAAGAGGTAAGACTTGCTATTTTGATTTAAATAGCAACGTTCTTCTTGCCTAAAAAACAAGCAAAATCTGTGTTTGCAATAATTTGGCAAAATATTTGAACCTATACAAACTTTGTATTGTTGATGCAAAATTTGTATTTAATGACGAGTTTTACACTCAGAAGTTTGGTATGTCAATGGGAGATCATTTTCACCTGTTCTTAGTAATTTATACATGGAATTTTTGAAACAAGATTGCTTAACACAAACCTTCCTGATAGAGCTAAGTGGTATACATATATTTTTAAAATTTAAAAAGTTTAGCTCATTCTATAAATTTTACTGTTGTGTACTAGGAAAATAACTCATTGCCTTTCCTAGATGTTTTAATTATTAACGGTAACAATGAATTTAAATATAAAATTTACAAAAACCAACAAATAACTGTTTTCATGTAAACAATTCTTCTTCTTTTTTTTTTGGGATTTCCCCACTGCGGGGGCGAAACGTTGTCAATAAAGGATCACATTATACTGCTTATGTTTTTTTTTTTCCATGATAGAGTTAAACTGTCGGTTTTATCATCAATTTTTTTAAAATTTACGCATTTGTAGTCCAGTTTTCCATAGATGAAAATATCTCCAAAATTTATGAAATAGCTAATGATCTAAAATACGCAAGAAACGTAATTGATAAATCCTTTAAAATTGCCAGAAATACTTTTTCAATTCAAAAGGGGGAAAACCTTATTCAACTAAAAAAATATTTGTTCTCCCCCCTTCCATGAAATCTTGGTTTATATACCCCTTCCTTTTTTTAAAACTTTTAATGTCAAATTGTATTTAAAAATCTTGATACAAAAAAAATTTTAAAAAAATTCCCCCCAAAAGTTGACGGATGTGTCTATAAGATTCCTTCAAAATATATAAAGTTTATTGCGGGCAAACTGGTAAAAAACTTGAATTAAGATTAAAACAACATAAATATAACATTTGAAGGGGGAAGATTTTTTAAGCTCTATTTATTCTGTGAGAGATTTTTTAAACCTCTAATTGATTTTCAAAAAAGGTGAGAAGGTTGTATCAAACAAGTCCATGGTCGACAGGAAATAATAGAATCCGTCTCATAAAAACAGTTTTAAAATAAATGAATATTTCTTCTGGTTTTATAAATTGGATTCTTTTATAATTAATATAATTTGGGAAGAATTAAGAACATAAGAAAAAGGAAACTGAGCAGGCCTGTTGGCCCATACTAGGGGGGCCCCCCCAAACCATCCCCTAACAGAGCTACCCCCAAAAAGTAAGCTTTTATAATTCAATTTATCACGAGTCCCCCAAATAACCCCTCACTCATGAATATATCCAACCAAATTTCAAAATACCCAAGGTCCTGCTTCAAAACCCTACTAGGCAGACTTTCCCCCCATCAACTACCCTATTTCCAAAACCAATACTTTCCTATATCCTTTCTAAATCTAAACTTATCTAACTTGAATCCATTATTGAAGGTTCTCTATGGAAAATATCCTCAAGACCATTTTTATCCCCCTTTTTTAATACCCTTTTTTGATCATGTCTTCCCCCCATTCTTCGTCTTCAAATGAATGTAATTTAAGGGTCTTCAATCTATCTTCATACGGAAGATTTCTAATGCCATGTATTAATTTAGTCATTCTACGCTGAATGTTTTCTAACGAATTTATATCCATTCTGAAAAAAGGGGACCAGCTGAGCTTGGGGAAACTAGGTGAGGCCTTAAAATGATGTATAAAGCTGTAAATAACCCTGGGGTTTTTGCTTACACTTCTTGATATAAATCCCAGTAATCTATTTGCCTTATTACATACGTTGGTTTGGGCTGCTTACCTCCCCCAATCCTTTTGCAATCTGAATGGCTAAGTTCTACATTATTTAACTTAAAATCAAGGTTTGGACACCCCGAGCTTCAGAATCTTGCATTTATCCAATTGAACTGCATCTGCCACTTTCTGACCATAAATTGTTTTTAAACCCCTGAAGTTCCATGACATCTACGTTTGAATCAAAACCTACCTATCTTCGTGTCGTCGGCGAATTTGCTCTATCACTAGAAATTTCCCCGTAAAGGGGCTTGATAAAATTTTTAAAAAAACAAGTGGAACCCCTTGTTACAGATCCCCATTCGGTTTAACCCCATTAATACACTCTTTTTTCCCCTTTTTGGGGGGGCCCATGACTGATCCATGAAACACTTTTCCCCCAATGCCATGAGCTGCAATTTTCTTTAACAGTCTTAATGCTTGGGTAGAGACGTTGTGTTTCACAGAGTCGGGTGTTGTCACGTGACTGTGAGGTGAATTGCCCTTATATGCGTTTCTGTTGATGTTTTATTTTTTATATTCCTTGATAAGGAGAAGTCACGAAAGCATTGGAATTTCACTTTTTTTTGAAGGAGGCCGGGGGCCCCCACGACACATTTTTTTCCTAAAGAGACCACACAATGTACTTTAAAATATCCACCCCCCTTTTTATCCACTTCCGCATTTGGGGAATGATTCAAAACCAC
This sequence comes from Cherax destructor, assembly GCA_009830355.1. Lineage (NCBI taxonomy): Eukaryota > Metazoa > Arthropoda > Malacostraca > Decapoda > Parastacidae > Cherax > Cherax destructor. The sequence goes on along the minus strand of WNWK01027832.1, from coordinate 16,389 downwards.
TTGTTTCGTGGTTTCAGTGCTATATAGACTCGATGAGGCGAGTTTAAACCCGGGGAGGAGGCTGAATTACCTTTTTGAGCATACCACTGAAAAGGAGTGCCTCGCAAATGCGCCTAGTTCGATAGGCTCATGTTTTGTGGATCGATGGCGGAGGGATAAGGGACATGTGCATTGTGGGTCTTTGAGGTAGACAATGGTGGGGTGGAACCCTCCTGTCGCAGTTTGTCCCCCAAAGGATGTTTGTTGGTTTATTTTAAAGGGGAATGTCTACTTCAATAATCTACTTTATATCGTCCCACAACTCATTCGTATGCAAGTTGGTACGCTGGCATTTACTTACGGAAGAGAGGATATGCCAGCTGCTCTCAGGCTTTTTAATTACCAGCTTAACGACTGCAGGTTACATTTGCGTCTGTGAAAAAAAAAAGATAAGGGTTTCAACTGAGTATGTTGTTGTTGTTGGAGCTGTGGAAAAGAATGGATGCATGTTTTCCCCCGGAGATGAGCGGGATATCTTGAGGAAATTTTATTGGAAATGTCTATGAAGGAGGGGGGAAATCCTGCAAAAGGCAGCCAAGACGTTAACAGAACAAGGCACATATCGCACCCCCTTTTGACAGCAGCGCTCCTGAAGTCTGTATAAGGCACAAGTGCGCCCAACCCAATTTGCGCCACATAACGGGATTGTCTGTCTTACCGTCCATCTGCATGATGAACACTATGAAATCTGTCCAAGGCGACATATCTGTCACCGACGCATTTCCCCGTTGGATCTGTCATTTCTGAGGAGCTTTCAACATCGGAGAAAGGGATGGGCCTACTGGTATATTCAAAGCCAATATTATCCCAATATCACCTTGGCTCCTTTCGTGATAAGCTAGAAGACAGTTTATACCCCAAGAGGGGGAGCATGCAGCAGTACACTCTGGCTAAATTTCGAAGAACATTACTTCATTTGGGTCGTTCCTTTTAAAATGACTCAATTTGGAAAATGTTCGTTCAGTATCCAAATTTTAATTAAGTCAACTGACTAAATGAAACCTTGGCCCATACCCCTTTTTTCTATTTATCCTGTTCATATTTTTTTGTTAAAAATAAAAAAAAAATTATGGCAAACCACAGAACGGGTAGGATTCGAACCCATGGCGTTTAAGTCGTAAAACTCCAGGCAAATTTATATGGTGCCATACTGTAGTTTTTTACAACGTCTGTAGTGAGGAAGATTAAAAAAGCCTCATTTCGGTACAGATTTATTAACATAAACACATTTTCATTAACGTCTGCCTCTTAGTTTTGTGGGTCATTGGACTTTTATTTGGGGGGGTTAATATTTATTACTTGAGGAATTTATATTCAGGTTTTATCAGTTTTTCTACTGTATAATAAGAAATTGTTTGAAGCGGGGAGCGCTGAGGGGGGGGGGTAGGGTGTTGGGGGGACTTAAACCCCCCCAAAAATTTTCCTTAACCCCCTTATCAAATTGCCCCCCCAAGGGTGAAAATCATGTTATTCATTTTACCCGGTAAATTTTTTGAATACGTATTTTTTTCCCGCCAACGACGAAAAAACTCGGGGGAGGGAAAAAAATAGTGAACAGCAGAACAAGTAATATTTCAGTTATATTACAAATTCGAAAAGAGCCAAGAATCGGAACGTTGAAATATAGCCGATATTTTTTTATCAACAATAACAACGAAGAATCCCACTGCTATGAGTTTTCACTTACCCTGAGACCCATTTGAGAGGAGAATGAATCTATTATGTTCCGATATATATCATTACATTAAAAAAAGCCAAGGTTAATATAACTTTTGATGGCTTACGTATTGATGTAATTTCATATAATTGTCGCTTTATGCCGTGACATGGACAATTGTTATCTTACTTTTGCGTGAAAAGGGAAAAGAAGGCCGTTAGAAAACATTTCATTTTCATTGGGCTGATAACAGGGGAGTCAAAACAATATGTTTGCTCTGAAAAAAATAGTCAGATAGTCTTTTTTTGGCCCGGATAGCCACCTACTCCCTACCCCTCCAATGCAGAAACTCTGGAGCCCCTAAGGCTGGAAGACTACTTAGGTTTTTTGCCACTGGATACATAATTTTAGGGAAGGCTTTTAAATTGAGGTAGGTACCAGCTTTAGCTTGTAAAATGACGTAGTATATCTTAGTTTCCACTGTAAACCAGTTTAAAAAAAAAGAGTGTAAGAGAGGGGGGGAGAGAGTACGTTTAAATCTAAATAACGCACACACACACACACACACACACACACACACCGCACACGCACACACACGCACACACACACACGCACACACACACACACACACACACACACACACACACACACACACACACACACACAATACACACACACCCTGTACACTGTGTACCTTAGACCTATATTGAGTATGCAGCACCAGTTTGGAACCCACACCTAGCCAAGCACGTAATGAAACTAGAGAAAGTGCAAAGGTTTGCAACAAGAATAGTCCCGGAGCTAAGGGGTATGTCCTACGAGAAGGGGTTAAGGAAAATCGACCTGACGACACTGGAGGACAGGAGAGATAGGAAGGACATGATAACGACATATAAAATACTGAGAGGAATTGACAAGGTGGACAGAGACAGAATGTTCCAGAGATGAGACACAGCAACAAGGGGACACAGTTGGAAGTTGAAGACTCAGATGAATCACAGGGATGTTAGAAGTATTTCTTCAGTCACAGAGTGGTCAGGAAGGGGAATAGTTTGGGAAGCGATGTAGTGGAGGCATGATCCATTCATAGCTTTAAAGAGGTATGATAAAGCTTATGGCGCAGGGAGAGTGACCCAGTGGCGGCCAGTGAAGAGGCCAGGAGCTTGAGTCGACCCTTGCAACCACAACTAGGTGAGTACACACACCTATACACACACTCTCTCTCACACACACAGACATATGATGTGACACAGCAACAAGGGGTCACAGTTGCAAGTTGAAGACTCAAATGAATCACAGGGATGTTAGGAAGTATTTCTTCAGTCACAGAGTGGTCAGGAAGTGGAATAGCTTGGGAAGCGATGTAGTGGAGGCAGGTTCCATACATAGCTTTAAGGAGAGGTATGATAAAGCTCATGGAGCAGGGACGTGACCCAGTAGCGGCCAGTGAAGAGGCGGGGCCAGGAGCTATGACTCGACCCCTGCAACCACAACTAGGTGAGTACAACTAGGTGAGTAACACACACACACATATATATATATATATATATATATATATATATATATATATATATATATATATATATATATATATATATATATATATATATATATATATATATATATATATATATATATATATATATGTCGTGCCGATTAGGTAAAACTTGCGATTTTGGCTTAAATAGCAACGCTCACCTTGCCATAAAGACAAGTGAAAATTTGTGTATGCAATAATTTCGCCAAAATCATTCTGAACATAACGAAAAAAATATCTTTCATTGTGTTTGTTAATTATTAAATTATTGTTAACGTATCTAAAATAAATTTAGTTGGGTTAGGATAAATTAAATTGCGCTTGTTGTAATAAGGTTAGGTAGGTTTTCAAAGTTTCTCTTGGTACAAAATTATAAATTTTACATTAACATAAATGAAAAAATATATCTTTAAACGTATAAGAGAAAATTTTAGAAAGGACTAAATTTTAGATGAGTTCTTGCTAATTGACCAATTTTACCTAATCGGCACGACATATATATATATATATATATATATATATATATATATATATATATATATATATATATATATATATATATATATATATTTTAAACAAGTCGGCCGTCTCCCACCGAGGCAGGGTGACCTATAAAGAAAGAAAATCCCAAAAAGAAAATACTTTCATCATCATCAACACTTTCACCACACTCATACATAATCACTGTCTTTGCAGAGGCGCTCTGATACGATAGCTGAGAATAGTCCCTCCCAGCTGTCACTATCCCAGACCCTCCTTTAAAGTGCAGGCATTGTACTTCCCATTTATAGGACTCAAGTCCAACTAAATCAATTAACTGGTTTCCTGAATCCCTTCACAAAATGTTACTCTGCTCACACTCCAACAGCTCGTCAGGTCCCAAAACCATTCGTTCTCCATTCACTCCTATCTAACAAGCTCACACATGCTTGCTGGAAGTCCAAGCCCCTCGCCCACAAAACCTCCTTTACCCCCTCCTCCAACCTTTTCTAGGACGACCCCTACCCCGCCTTCCTTCCCTACAGATTTATACGCTCTCCAAGTCATTCTACTTTGATTCATTTCTCTAAATGACCAAACCACCTCAACAACCCCTTCAGCCCTCTGACAAATATTTTAGTAACTCCACACCTTCTCCTAATTTCCACTTTCCGGAATTTTCTGCATAATATTTACACCACACATTGCCCTTAGACAGGACATCTCAACTGCCTCCAGCCTCCTCCTCGCTGCTTCACACCCATATAAGATTCTTGGTACACTATACTTTCGTACATTCCCTTCTTTGCCTCCATGGATAACATTTTTTGTCTCCACAGATACCTTAACGCACCACTCACCTTTTTCCTTCATCAATTCTATGGTTAACCTCATCCTTCATAAAACCATCCGCTGACATGTCAACTCCCAAATATCTGAAAACATTTACTTCTTCCATAATCCTTCACTCCAATGTGATATCCAATTTTTCTTTATTTAAATCGTTTGATACCCTCATCACCTTACTCTTATCTATGTTCACTTTCAACTTTCTACCTTTACACACCCTCCCAAACTCGTCCACTAACCTTGCAACTTTTCTTTAGAATCTCCCATAAGCACAGTATCATCAGCAAAAAGTAACTGTGTCAACTCCCATTTTGCATTTAATTCCCATAATTTAATCCCACCCCTATCCCCAACATTTACTTTTTTACAACCCCATCTATAAATATATTAAACAACCATGGTGACATTACACATCCCTGTCTAAGACCTACTTTTACTGGGAAGTAATCTCCCTCTCTCCTACACACCCTAACCTGAGCCTCACTATCCTCATAAAAACTCTTTACAGCCTTCAGTAACTTACTACCTATTCCATACACTTGCAACATTTGCCACATTGCTCCCCTATCCACTCTATCATATGCCTTTTCTAAATCCATAAATGCAATGAAAACTTCTCTACCTTTATCTAAATACTGTTCACCTGTAAACACTTGATCTACACATCCCCTACCCACTCTAAAGCCTCCTTGCTCATCTGCAATCCTACTCTCTGTTTTACCTCTAATTCTTTCAATAATAACCCTCTCATACACTTTACCTGGTATACTCAGTAAACTTATTCCCCTATAATTCTTACAATCTCTTTTATCCCCCTTCCCTTTATATAAAAGAACTATACATGCTCTCTGCCAATCCCTAGGTACCTTCCCCTCTTTCATACATTTATTAAACAAAAAAATTCCAACCACTCCAACACTATATCCCCCCCTGCTTTTAACATTTCTGTCATGATCCCGTCAGTTCCAGCTGCTTTACCCCCCTTTCATTCTACGTAATGCCTCACGCACCTCCCACACTCACATCCTGCTCTTCTTCACTCCTAAACGATGTTGTACCTCCCTGGCCAGTACATGAAATTACCGCCTCCCTTTTTTCATCAACATTTAAAAGTTCCTCAAAATATTCCCGCCATCTACCCAATACCTCCAGCTCCTTATCTACTAACTCCCCTACTCTGTTTTTAACTGACAAATCCATTCATTCCCTAGGCTTTCTTACCTTGTTTATCTCGCTCCAAAAATTTTTCTTGTTTTCAGCAAAATTTCTTGACATAGCCTCTCCCATTCTTTCATCTGCTCTTCTTTTGCACTCTCTCACCACTCTCTTCACCTTTCTTTTACTCTCCATATACTCTGTTCTTCTATTAACACTTCTGTTTTGTAAAACCTCTCATAAGCTACCTTTTTCTTTTATCACACCCTTTACTTCTTCATTCCACCACTCACTCCTCTTTCCTCCTGCACCCACCCTCCTATAGCCACAAACTTCTGCCCCACATTCTAATACTGCATTTTTAAAACTATCCCAACTCTCTTCAACCCCCCCACTACTCCTACTTGCACTAGCCCACCTTTCTGCCAATAGTTGCTTATATCTCACCCTAACTTCCTCCTCCCTTAGTTTATACACTTTTACCTCTCTCTTACTTGCTGTTACCATTTTATTTTTGTCCCATCTACCTTTTACTCTAACTGTAGCTACAAATAAATAATGATCCGATATATCCGTTGCCCCTCTATAAACATGTACATCCTGAAGCCTACTCATCAACCTTTTATCCACCAATACATAATCCAACAAACTACTTTCCTTACGTGCTATATCATATCTTGTATATTTATTTATCCTCTTTTCATAAAATATGTATTACTTATTACCAAACCTCTTTCTACACATAGCTCAATTAATGGTTCCCCATTTACATTTACCCCTGGCACCCCAAATTTACCTACTACTCCATCCACAACATTTTTACCCACTTTAGCATTAAGATCCCCAACCACAATTACTCTCTCACTTGGTTCAAAACTCCCACACACTCGCTCAACATTTCCCAAAATCTCTCTCTCTCCTCTACACTTCTCTCTTCCCCAGGTGCATAAACACTTACTATAACCCACTTTTCACATCCAACCTTTATTTTACTTCACATAATCCTTGAATTTATACATTTATATTCCCTCTTACCTGCCATAACTGATTATTCAACATTATTGCCACTCCTTCTTTAGCTCTAACTCTATTTGAAACCCCTGATCTAATCCCAATTATTTCTCCCCACTGACTCTCTCCTACCCCCTTCAGGTTTGTCTCACTTAAAGCAAGGACATCCAGCTTCTTTTCATTCATAATATCTACAATCATCTCTTTCTTATCATTCGCACAACATCCACGCACATTCAGACATCCCACTCTGACGGTTTTCTTTTTTTTCTTTTTAGTAAATCTATACAGGAAAAGGGATTACTAGCCCATTGTTCCCGGCATTTTAGTTGACTTTTACAACACGCATGGCTTACGGAGGAAAGATTCTTATTCCACTTCCCCATGGATATGAAAGGAAAAGCAATAAGAAATAGGAACTATTAAGATAAAATCAAAGAAAACTAAGATGAGTGTGTATACATAAACGTGTACATGTTTGCGTAGTGTGACCTAAGTGTAAGTATAAGTAGCAAGACGTACCTGAAATCTTGCATGTTTATGAGACAGAAAAAAGACACACCAGCAATCCTACCATCATGTAAAACAGATACAGACTTTCGTTTTACACTCACTTGGCAGGACGGTAATACCTCCCTGGGTGGTTGCTGACTACCAACCTACTACCTACTTATATATATATATATATATATATATATATATATATATATATATATATATATATATATATATATATATATATTTATAATGTGTATGTATGTGTGTGTGTGTGATATAATAGGTCTTCATTCATTCTGACTTTTAATTTGCACCATCAGGCTTCCTCCTCCACATTTATCACAGTTCAAAACAGAGTTTTGTTTTCAATTATCGATAGCAACTATTAATTTTAATAGATCATTGAAATTATTTATTTTTATATTGCATCATTCCTGTAATTGCTTTTACCAAACTAGATATATTTAGATATACAAATTGGCCCCTATTAAACAGAGTAATGTTTAGCTATATAAACTGCCCCATATTAAACATAGACGCTTAGGTATAAACATTGCAATATAAATGTACAGATATTTACAAACAAATGCTGTCGCCTATCACATGAAGATGTTATGGAATAAATACAGCAACTTGTCGTTTCCTTAATACAAACACGTAACTAGAAATATTTCAGTCACTGAGCCGACCCTAGTAAGGTCCCCCAGTATTGCATAACCCTAGTCCCCTGTACCTCAGTGCACGTGCAAGAAATAGTGCAGAGTGCACCATAAGTTTAAAGTGCTGTTAAGCATTAGCTTCGAGGACTTGAAGTGAATCAGAAGAGGCATTTACAAATTATATCATGGACACTACTATCCCATTTCTTCAATAAATATTGTAAATTAGGAGATATGTTTGTAAATAATTTCGCAAAGAGGCGAAATTATTTACAAACATTGTCTCTACGTTAGCAGGTTCGAGTCCTGCTGTGGACGTACAGACAATGTTTGAAAATAATTTCGCCTGTTTGCGAATTGTTAAGCATTTCAAATCACTTTCGTTGTCCACTGCATGTGGCAGGATTTGATGAAATTACTTTGAAAACGAGCCTGGTGCCCCGGGGTATGGGGAAACATCGTCTAGCTTCGGCTAGGCGCCCATATGTTTCTGGGGTTTAGTTCCGTAGTAAAGTCCTGTTTACTCTGATACAGAGTTAGCAGGTTCGAGCCCTGCGATGGACGTAGAGACAATGTATATATATATATATATATATATATATATATATATATATATATATATATATATATATATATGTCGTGCCGATTAGGTAAAACTTGCGATTTTGGCTTAAATAGCAACGCTCACCTTGCCAAATAAGACGAGTGAAAATTTGTGCATGCAATAATTTCGCCAAAATCATTCTGAACATAACGAAAAAAATATATTTCATTGTGTTTGTTTATTATTAAATTAATGTTAACGTATCTAAAATATATTTAGTTGGGTTAGGCTAAATTAAATTGCTCATGTTGTAATAAGGTTAGGTAGGTTTTCAAAGTTTCTCTTGGTACAAAATTATAAATTCTTACATTAACATAAATGAAAAAAATATATCTTTAAACGTATAAGAGAAAATTTTAGAAAGGAATTAATTTTAGATGAGTTCTTGCTAATTGACCAGTTTTACCTAATCGGCACGACATATATATATATATATATATATATATATATATATATATATATATATATATATATATATATTTAATTGAAACGAACGAGTGGTATTTATCAATAACTACACTGCACTAGCCAGGGTCGAACCCATGATGCTTTAACCCGTGTAGTTATTGATCAATACCACTCGTTCGTGGTCACAATAATATATATACTGCTTGTTGAACTAGTACACCAAACAGGGAGGAGAATGAAATTAGCTTAGAGGCGTCCACACCACCGTATGTCCTTGGGTAGCGAGTACAACATTCAGTTCTACTGGATGCGCTACTCATAAAGATTGTGTGGTTCAGTGGATTAGAGCGTCATGTGTTTTCGCTCACCATGAGGCGGGCCAAAGCATCATGGGTTCGACCCCTGGCTAGTGCAGTGTAGTTATTGATCAATATCACTAGTTCGTGGTCACAATAATATATATATATATATATATATATATATATATATATATATATATATATATATATGTACCTCAGGTAAAACTCGAGGTTCTCCCCGGAGCTGCTTGAATATTTTCTTCTCCTACCACTCCCTATATATATTATATGAGTGCTTTATTAATAGACAGAATACATTGACAAAAAACACAAACATGAACAGGAATACATTGGATATTCAAAGATTATGAATATCCTCCAGCTCCTCCGAAGCCGGACGCGAGCCCAGTATGCAGCATGCATTTTCCCTCTGGATGGCTACGCTGAGGCGCTGGAACATGAAAGTGGCTGCCCTTGGGTCCCTGGTGGTCTCGATGAGTCTGGAACCCAGTTCTTTAAGGAAACGTGTTGCATTTTTTCCCCATGATCCCAAGGTCTCTGATTCTACTGGGAGAAATTGATACTGTTGGCTTATGTCCCTGTACTTGCCAATCTTGTACTCCTCCCTGTGGTCAGCAGCTCCTCCCTGTCGCCCGACACTGTGATGGATGTAGGTGTCAGCCAGTGTCGACACATAGGTATAGTCCCATGCTAAGAGCTTGCCATTCTTCCAAGGATAGATGGTGATCCCTTTGGGGCGGTTTGCTGGGTTGTGGGTATTGTTGGCTGTTAGTGATCGAGGCTCTCTCTCGGATGGGCATCCAACTGTAGCAAGGGTTCTCTTTATGATGTCGTTGACTTCATTGTGTCTTGCATGCCAGCCCTTGGTTTTGGAACAATTTTGACCATGTAGACCACATTGGTCGGCTTGCGCATCGCCGCAAATACACGTATATTCCGTGTGAATTGGGGCAGCAAGGCGCAGAGCCATTGTAATACGGAGGGTCTTAGGGTCGAGGCGTGTTCCCATTGCCGAAATGGGAACTGTTTGAATTAAGTCCCCAGTGTGATGTGCACTCACAGCTAAAAGACGGGCAGTCTCCCTGTGTGATGTTACAGCCTTAAGCATGTTGGCAAGTATCTTTTCAGTGATGGGGCCATCCCAACTTGACTGTTTATAGGCCAGTGCTGCACCAGGTTTTGGTGTTGGAGCAGCAAGAGTCTCCCATTCAGTGATGGCACTGGTGTAGCTAGGGTCCTGTATTCCTGCTGAATCACTGAGGTTGTCTGGAAGAATTTGTTTTATTAGCTCATTTGATGCTATGGAAGAGGATAAGAAGGCTGGTAGGGCAATCTGGGGGGAATTTGCGTACTCCCAGCCCCCAAGTCTGACTGGAAGTGAGGCTTGCAACCACTGTCCATCTTCGAGGGAAAGATTCAATACACTCTCTAGCATGGTCTTGAGGAGACAGTCATATTCCTTGAGTTTCGGGCTGCTGAAGGCTGGGGAGCATCTCAGGAAGTATGTAAGTTATAAGTTATATATGTATATATATATATATATATATATATATATTAAGAAACTTAGAGAAACTATGATAAATTATAAAGCTAAGCATCGGTAAAATGCTGCCAGAGTTTTCATGGTGTAATTCAAATGAAATCATTAACGAATGCGAGCAGACAAAGCAAGGAAAAAACTCAGTGGAACACATAATTATGGGCAACTTTTCAATTGCCAAATGTGCGATGTATCCAATTATATTCCTCAAACCTAAAGAATGATGTAATTAAATAAAACGTTCCCTCGCACCATTAAAATTGTCCACGGTAAACAAAAATGAAATGATCACCAGAGTAATTGAACAGGAGTTTTGTTGTTGTTGTTACTGGTAATACAGATGAGGACACTAGCGGCTTGAGAATGATCTTGGTGAGTCGATGTTGTGGTCGTAGAAGTGGCTGAAGCAGGTCAGTGCGGACAGTTGTAAGGGTCTAACCGGGGGTGAATGGTATACAATATCGACAAGATGAAAATTAGACACGTGTGCAACATCTGGGTATCTTTAATGTAGACGTTTCGTTATCCAGTGGCTTTATCAATACAAATTCAAGGACATAATTTGAAGACAGTAGAACTATATACAAAAGATGAGGTAATTAATCAGTCTCTCAGCCTTGGAGTTGGTGTGAAGATCACCGTAGTCGTGAAGATTCTGGAGCACAGGCAAGGAGGCTGGCGCTTATATATTGGCGTCAGGTGAAAAGGAGACGGGTAGCAGACGAAGGCATTGTCACTGGTAGGCGGGATGTCCCAGTGGAAGTAGGCTTAGACGCTCTGATTAACAGTAATCTAAAGCCAAGACAACAGTGCAGTAGTGTTTCCTATAAAGTCAATAGAATTCTTGGCTTTGTATCAAGAAGTATAAATAATGGATGATCTCAGGTTATACCTTAACTTTATATATCCTTGATAATGCCTCATTTAGATTATGCTGCTCGGTTCTGCTCTCCCAATAACAGAATGGACATAAATGCATTTGAAAACATGCAGAGAAAGATGACGAAGTTGATCCCTGGTATCAGAAACCTTTTCTACGAAGATAACCTGAAGGCCTTGACTTTGCACTCTCTCTGGATATAAGTAACATCATCTAAGCAAGACTGGACTCGCAACAATGGCTTCAAGAAATATAAAGCATATAAGCGAATACTGGTTTGGCAAGAGAGTTGTGGATGAATGCAACACATTCCCAGGTAACTCCACTGAAGCGAAAACTTTAAATAACTTTAAAAATAGTGATTGAGGATGAGTGTGAGTTAGACTTGCCTAGCATAAGCCAATGAGTTACCTGTAGTGTTCCTCTTTCTTTATTTTCTTGCGTTACGTTGTTATAGAGAGCAGAACAGGCAACGTTAACACCCTTGCATAAAATAGTGTGAGTCCCACAACCACTTGATAAATTGAGGCCGGTGTATTACTAATTGCCAAGGAAGGCGACACCCGAAGACGATGCCTTGGAAGTTCGCTCAATAATATCACCAAAATACGTCAAATAGAACAATGATTCTACAGTTAAGCTGAAACTCTATCCAGAAACCACCTGCACTTTGGAACATCGATGTGACCTGACCCGCACCTCATGTTGGTCTTCTTCATATCCACTTCTATATAAACTCTCCCTCCCGTGCCAGGTTCATCATTCTGTGACTTTATCAAGTCCACTTCGTGGGGGAAACGTCGACAATAAAGGTTTGTCTCTTTTTACACTCTGCATCTTAATAACAATGGAAGGTCTTGAATTTATTTGTTATTTCTAATCTAGATGTGATTGGGTGACCCATTCTAATTTTGTATTGCTTTATACTATACAATAGGCCATGCCTGGCTGCATGTAATAGGTATGCATAATTGTATTCAATTTCTCTAATGCCGTATCGATTTTTGTTCCCTTTTTTTAAAAAATTTGGGGAAAGATCGCACAAAAAGACGAGAAAACTTTATCTCGTCTTTATACTTACCCCAGAGTTGATGGATTGTCATAATGGTACCCGCTCACTCAAGGTTGGGGACTAACTCCACCCATGAAGGTGATCAGTGACTCGTATCTACACCCCCGGTCTCCAACTCTCTCGTTCTCATAAGAATTCTTTAAACCCCAAACTTTGACACCCAAACACTCTAGCTCCCCCCCCTGATTTTTCCCCCTCCCCCTTTGGGATCTTTCGTACCCCCGCCTTTGCCCCTCTGCTATATTTTAAGGGTTTTAAAAAATTCGTTTTGGTCATCCTGTCGTCCTGTTTACCCTGCCATCTGTCTCATCCTGTCGTCCTGTTTTATCTTGTCATCCTCATCCTGTCTCCTGTGTTATCCTGTCATCTGTCTCATCCTTCGCCCTTCTAAACCTGTCCTGTCTCATTCTTAATGTTGTTTTTGGCATCTTGAAGTTTCTCAATGATAAGTTTAGCTGGAATGTATTTTTTTTTTTTTGATGATTTTCTAATTTTTATCTTTTAAAAAGCCATCTCTGTTGAAATAAAAGATACTAAATACACAAAAAACTGGGGGTTCCTTTGGGCTTTCTGAGACCCAAACTCAATTACCTTCCCTTCCACGGGCCTTTAGAACCCCCGGGGGGAAATGGTTTTCTACTCCATGGAAATTTTATTATTACTCAATTACAAATTTCTACTCTTCTACTACTCCCATACTACTACTCTACTACTACTACTACTACTACTAATAATAATAATAATAATAATAATAATAATAATAATAATAATAATAATATTCTGTTATAGACATCTTGATATCAATGGTCTTTTGGTGTTCCCAATTCATTTTCTTTGATTTTTTTATTACGTCTTTTTCACAAGACTAATCGCTGCAAAATGGAAATTTGAATATTAAAATTTTTTTAACTGGGGGGTTCAGTGTTGTGGTGTACCTGCCCGGTCCCCTTCCTAACGACACAGGTTCCCCAACTTTTATTTATCTTGTCCTCTTACTTGTTCGGAGGAGTTGGGTTTTTTGTGATGGTGTTGCTATTGTGATGGTTTGCTGTGACGGTGTTATTGCGGTTTTTGGTTTTCTGTGACGGGGTTGTTACTGTGACGGGGTTCTTCTTTTTATTTTTGGGGCCGTGACGGGTTTTCTTGAAGGTGTTAATTGACGTTGTTGTTACTGTTTACGGGGTTTTTGGATTTTTTACCTTTACGGGTTTGCTATCTGACGGGAAATTTTTACCGTGACGGTGGTTTGTACCGTGACGGGGTTATTAGTTGACTATGTTGTTTCTGTGGCGGTGTTTTACTGTGATGGTGTTTTCTGTGATGTTTTACTGTGACGGTGTTTTACTGTAAATGTGTTGGTACCTGATTTTTTTTTACTGTGACGGGGTTTTTTGTGGTATTATTATGACAGGGGTTTTACTGTGGCGGGGATTACTTAAGGGCTTTTTTTGGTGTTTTACTGTGAATTTTAAAACTATGACGGGGTTGTTACTTGACTTTGTTTTGTCCCTGATTGTGTTGTTCTTTGGGGGTGTTACTGTAACGGTTTTTGTTATTTGACGGTGTTGGTACCGTGATTGTGTTTTGTTTACGGTGTTACTGGAACGGTTATTTTTTTACTGTGACGGGGTTGGTACTGGTGAACGTTTTTTATTATCAAGTGGTCCCTTACAAACTCCCCCCCTTACAATTTCCCCCCTAACAAGCCCTCCCTCCCCCAACAAGCCCTCCCTGCCTTAAAAAGCCCCCCCTCTCTTAAAACCCTCCCTCCCTAACAAGGGCCCTCCCCACCCTTCAAGCCCCCCCTCCTATACAGAAGACCTCTTTCACCCCCACCATCAGTACTAGCCACTCAACTATGGAGAGAGGGGAAGGGGTCTTTATTCATGGATGAGATGGTTTCCTGGAAGGGTAAAGTGTAAAACATATGTGAATGCATGGGTGTTGGGGAAAAAGGCCTTCTCAAGATGACGTTTCATAAAGGCGATGGGTCCTTCCGGAAAACTTTTTTCTTAGCGAAAGGGGTGTAATCGCTTTTTTTTTAAGTTATTTTAATTGTGGCGTTTTAAATTTTTACGTGTTCTCCCGGGAAAAAGAGTTGCGTGAAGAATTTTTCAAAAAAAGTTGTCCCAAAAACCGTTCAATTCTCTTCTATTTTAATTTAAAAGGTGTTGGGGAGAAAGGGTCACCCTTGGGAAAAAATGTGGGGGTTTTTGGGGCTCTGCTGGTTTGGGGGTGGGGAAAAGGTTTTGTGTAAAAGGGGTCATCTGATGTGGTGGTGTGTGGTGTGGGTTGGGTTTTTGGGAAGAATAAATGTATCATTACATTAATTGTATACGAATACCGACCCGTTGATAACAAGACACCAAAAAACCCTTTTATATCCTTATTCATAATATAATTATCCATAGGGTTACGTATTTTTTTCATCAGGGAAAAGTGTCCCAAAAGGTTCTTTGGGGAAAAGTTGAAATGGCTGGTGGAAAGGGGGGGATGCATTTTTAAATTTAAAGTGGTGAGGTTTTGGAATTGGGAAAAATTTTTATAATGCTTGATACTGGGAAGGGGAACCCTGTGATATCTTTTTGGGCCCCCGGGGGTCAAAGGGGCTGTGTGTTCAGGGCCCCGGGGAATATTTTATATTTTGTATATATATATTTTATATATATATATATATATATATATATATATATATATATATATATATATATATATATATATATATATATATATATATATATATACAAAAATATATATATATATATATATATATATATATATATATATATATATATATATATATATATATATATATATATATATATATATATATATATATATATATGTCGTGCCAAAATTTGGTAAAACTGGTCAATTAGCAAAAACTTTATCTAAAATTAAGTCCTTTTAAAATTTCTCTTATACGTTTAAAAGATTTTTTTTTTCATTTATTTAATGTAAAATTTTAAAATTTCCAAAAAAAACTTTGAAAACCTACCTTCCAAAAACAAGCGCAATTTAATTTTGGGCCCAAGCCAACTAAATATATTTTAGATACTTAACAATAATTTAATAATAAAAAACAAATATATTTTTTTTCCTTGGTTCAAATGAATTTTTTTTAAAATTTTGCATAGATAAATTTTCATTTCTTTATGGCAAGATAGGGCATTTAAACCAAAAACTCAAGTTTTTCCTAATCCCAATTTGACATATATATATATATATATATATATATATATATATATATATATATATATATATATATATATATATATATATATATATATATATTTGAAACAACCACAATGAAAAAAAATAAATTCTAATGTATCATTAAATTCTTCTCAAAATTTTTAATTTAAAAAAATCCCAATTTTTATAAACCAAAAAAAATATTTATTATTTTCAAAAATCTTTTTTATGAAACATAAATTTTTTATATTCCTCTCAACCATGGACTTGGGTTTAAAAATTTTTCAGTCTTTTGAAAATCTTGGATTTAAAAAAATTTTTCACATGAATAAAAAAAGCATTAACTTTTTAAATTCAATCAATATTAATGTTGTTTTTAAACTTAGTTCAAAACTTTTACCAGTTTGACCGTAATAAAATTTATTACATATTTTACAAGGGAAACTTATGACCCTCCGTCCCCGCATTTTTGGGAATTTTTTTCA
>WNWK01027831.1:0-25941 GCA_009830355.1 Cherax destructor | reverse complement strand
CCCGGGGGTGAGGGGTTTCAGCATTTTTCCCCCGGGGGGGGATTTCCCCAACAGTTTTGGGGGTGACGGGTTTAAACAGTGTTGGGGAGGGTGACTTTCGGTTTTCCCCCGGGGGTGACGGGTTTGAAACATTTTCCCGAGGGTGACGGGTTTTGGCATTTTTCCCCCGGGGTGACGGGTTTGCAGCAGTGTTTCCGGACAGAGTTGTAAGAGGTCATTCATTACTTTAAGGTGAGGTGGTCAGACCACCTCAAACTTTTCAACAATTTTGATGGACTGATTACATCATCTTTACCTCGCCACTCCCCCTTTTCCCCCTTTCCCCAAAAATTTTTCTCCTCTGTTTTTGTTTGATGAAGGCGTGGGCAAACGTTCCATAAACTTTTTTGAAAGGTCTTACCCCTCCTTTGGTTGCTTTGCTTTTTTTAAAAAAAGCGAAATTTTTTCACTTGGTGCGGGAAAAATTGTAGGTGGACTCTGCTGTGAGGTAACAAGTAGGTGGACTCTGCTGTGAGGTAACAAGTAGGTGGACTCTGCTGTGAGGTAACAAGTAGGTGGACTCTGCTGTGAGGTAACAAGTAGGTGGACTCTGCTGTGAGGGCGGGTGGACCTGTGTGAGGTAACAAGAGGTGGACTCTGCTGTGGGTAACAAGTAGGTGGACTTGGGAGGTAACAAGTGGTGGACTCTGTGTTGGAACGAGCAGGTACTCTGTGCGAATTAACGAGCAGGTGGATTTCGCTGCAGGAACAGAGGTGGACTCTGCTGTGAGGTAACGAGTAGGTGGACTCGCTGTGGGAACGAGGTGGACTCGCTGTGAGGTAACATAGGTGGACTCTGTGTGAGGTAACGAGCAGGTGGACTCTGCCGAGGAACGAGGTGGATCTCGCAGGAACGAGTAGGTGGACTCTGCTGGGGGAGCAGGTGGACTCTGCTGCAGGTCGAGTAGGTGGATCTGCTGCAGGTGGTAGGTGGACTCCTGTGAGGTAAGGCAGGTGGATCTGGCGGGTAACGGAGGGGACTCTGCTGGAGGTAACGAGCAGGTGGACTTGCTGAGAGGAACGAGTAGGTGGATTTGTGTGAGGAAACAGGTGGACTTCTGCGATAACGAGCAGGTGGACTCTGCTGCAAACGGAGGTGGACTTGTGCGAGGTAACGAGCAGGTGGACTCTGCTGCGGGTAACGAGTAGGTGGACTCGTGCGAGGTAACGAGCAGGTGGATTCTGCTGTGAGGTAACGAGTGGTGGACTCTGTGTGAGGTAAAGAGCAGGTGGACTCTGCAAAGAACGAGAGGTGGACTCTGCTGGAGGTAACGAGTAGGTGGACTTGTGTGAGGTAACGAGCAGGTGGACTCTGTGCAAGGTAACGAGCAGGTGGACTCTGCTGCGAGGTAACGGTAGGTGGATCTGTTGCAGGTAACGAGCAGGTGGATTGCGAGGAACAGATGGACTCTCTGAGGAACAAGGTGGACTCCTGGGGTAACGAGCAGGTGGTCTTCAAGGTCGACAGGTGGACTCCGGGAAAAGGTGGACTCTTCGATAACGGCAGGTGGATTGCTGCAAGGAACAGAAAAGGTGGACTTGCTGCGAGGTAACGAGCGGTGGACTTCTGGAGGGGTAGGTGGACTCTGCTGGAGGTAACGAGTAGGTGGACCTGGGAGGTAACAGTAGGTGGACTCCTCAGAAAACCCAAGATGGACTCTGCTGGGGAGGTAACGAGTGGGGACTCCTGGAGGTAACGAGAGATGGACTCTTGGAGGTAACAGCAGATGGACTCGCTGCGAGGAAATGAGTAGGGGGACTTCTGGGGTAAGAGTAGGTGGACTCGGGAGTAACGAGCAGATAGACTTGCTGCGAGGAACGAGTAGGTGGACTCTACTGCAAGGTAACAATGTGGACTCTGCTGCGGTAACAACAAACGGACTGCTGCGAGGTAATGAGTAGGTGGACTCCGAGGTAACGAGCAGATGGACTCTCCGCGAGGAACTAGCAGATGGACTCTGCTGCGAGGTAACGAGCAGATGGACTCTGTCGGGTAACGAGCAGATGGACTCTGCTGCGAGGCGAACAGACGGACTTGTGCGAGGTAACGAGCAGATGGACTCTGCTGCGAGGTAACGAGTAGGTGGACTCTGCTGCGAGGTAACGAGCAGATGGACTTGCTGCGAGGTAACGAGCAGATGGACTCTGCTGCGAGGTGAGCAGATGGACTCTGCTGGAGGTAACTAGCAGATGACTCTGCGAGGTAACGAGCAGATGGACTCTGCTGCGAGGTAACAAGCAGATGGACTCTGCTGGAGGTAACGACAGATGCACTCTGTGCGAGGTAACGAGCAGATGGACTCTGCTGCGAGGTAACTAGCAAGATGGACTCTGCGAGGTAACGAGCAGATGGACTCTGCTGCGAGGTAACGAGAGGTGGACTCTGCAAGGTAACAAGGTGGACTCTGCTGCAAGGTAACGAGCAGATGGACTCTGCTGCAAGGTAACGAGCAGGTGGACTCTACTGCAAGGTAACGAGCAGGTGGACTTCCGCGAGGTAACGAGGTGGGACTCTGCGAAGGTAACGAGCAGGTGGACTCTACTACAGGTAACGAGCAGGTGGACTCTGCTGCGAGGTAACGAGTAGGTGGACTCTGCTGCGAGGTAACGAGTAGGTGGACTCTGCTGCAAGGTAACGAGCAGGTGGACTCTGCTGCAAGGTAACGAGCAGGTGGACTCCGCTGCGAGGTAACGAGTAGGTGGACTCTGCTGCGAGGTAATGAGCAGATGGACTCTGCTGCGAGGTAACGAGCAGATGGACTCTGCTGCGAGGTAATGAGTAGGTGTACTCTGCTGCGAGGTAACGAGCAGGTGGACTCTGCTGCGAGGTAACGAGCAGATGGACTCTGCTGCGAGGTAATGAGCAGATGGACTCTGCTGCGAGGTAACGAGTAGGTGGACTCTGCTGCGAGGTAACGAGCAGATGGACTCTGCTGCGAGGTAATGAGTAGGTGGACTCTGCTGCGAGGTAAGACAGATGGACTCTGCTGCGAGGAAGAGTAGGGGACTCTGCTGCGAGTAACGAGTAGGTGGACTCGCGGGGTAACGAGTAGGTGGACTCTGCTGCGAGGTAACGAGTAGGTGGACTCTGCTGCGAGGTAACGAGCAGATGGACTCTATTGCGAGATAACGAGCAGATGGACTCTGCTGCGAGGTAATGAGTAGGTGGACTCTTCTGCGAGGTAACGAACAGATGGACTCTGCTGTGAGGTAACGAGCAGATGGACTCTGCTGCGAGGTAATAAGTAGGTGGACTCTGCTGCGAGGTAACGAGCAGATGGACTCTGCTGCGAGGTAACGAGCAGATGGACTCTGCTGCGAGGTAACGAGCAGATGGACTCTGCTGCGAGGTAACGAGCAGGTGGACTCTGCTGCGAGGTAACGAGCAGATGGACTCTGCAGCGAGGTAACGAGTAGGTGGACTCTGCGCGAGGTAACGAGCAGATGGACTTGCAGCGAGTAACGAGAGGTGGACTCTGCTGCGAGGAACGAGCAGATGGACTCTGCTGCGAGATGAGTAGGTGGACTCTGCTGCGAGGTAACGAGCAGGGACTCTTGCGAGGTAACGAGCAAATGGACTCTGCGGAGGTAACGAGTAGATGAGTCTGCTGCAGGTAACGAGCAGATGGACTCTCGGAGGTAATGAGGAGGTCGACTCGCTGCAGGTGGCGGTGGACTCTGCTGCGAGGTAACGAGTAGGTGGACTCTGCTGCGAGGTAACGAGCAGGTGGACTCTGCTACCAGGTAACGAGTAGGTGGACTCTGCTGCGAGGTAATGAGTAGGTGGACTCTGCTGCGAGGTAATGAGTAGGTGGACTCTGCTGCGAGGTAACGAGTAGGTGGACTCTGCTTCGAGGTAACGAGCAGATGGACTCTGCTGCAAGGTCACCTCTTCATGACCTCATTTCATATAGGGATATTCCATTCTCAGACTATGTTGTAGTAATCTATGAACAACTTAGCAACAATGGTGGTCTGAACTGATCCATAACTGGCAACAATGGTGGTCTGAACTGATCCATAACTGGCAACAATTGTGGTCTGAAGGTAACGAACAATGGTGGTCTGAAGTGATCCATAACTGGCAACAATGGTGGTCTGAACTGATCCATGACGAGCAACAATGGTGGTCTGAACTGATCCATAACTGGCAACTGGTGGTCTGAACTGATCCATAACTGGCAACAATGGTGGTCTGAAGTGAACCATAACTGGCAACAATGGTGGTCTGGAAGTGGTGATCCTACTGGAACAATGGTGGTCTGAACTGGATCTATAACGGCAACAATGGTGGTCTGCAGAGTATCAATAACTGGCAACAATGGTGGTCTGAACTGATCCAGAACTGGCAACAATGGTGGTCTGAACTGATCTATAACTGGCAACAATGGTGGTCTGAACTGATACATAACTGGCAACAATGGTGGTGTGAACTGATCTATAACTGGCAACAATGGTGGTCTGAAGTGATCCATAACTGGCAACAATGGTGGTCTGAACTGATCCATAACTGGCAACAATGGTGGTCTGAAGGGATCCATAACTGGCAACAATGGTGGTCTGAACTGATCCATAACTGGCTACAATGGTGGTCTGTACTGATCCATAACTGGCAACAATGGTGGTCTGATGTGATCCATAACTGGCAACAATGGTGGTCTGAAGTGATCCATAACAGGCAACAATGGTGGTCTGAAGTGATCCATAACTGGCAACAATGGTGGTCTGAACTGATCCATAACTGGCAAAAATAATGGTCTGTACTGAGCCATAACTGGCAACAATGGTGGTCTGAAGTGATCCATAACTGGCAACAATGGTGGTCTGAAGTGATCCATAACTGGCAACAATGGTGGTCTGAAGTGATCCATAACTGGCAACAATGGTGGTCTGATGTGATCCATAACAGGCAACAATGGTGGTCTGAAGTGATCCATAACTGCCAACAATGGTGGTCTGAAGTGATCCATAACTGGCAACAATGGTGGTCTGAAGTGATCCATAACTGGCAACAATGGTGGTCTGAAGTGATCCATAACAGGCAACAATGGTGGTCTGAAGTGATCCATAACTGACAACAATGGTGGTCTGAAGTGATCCATAACTGGCAACAATGGTGGTCTGAAGTGATCCATAACTGGCAACAATGGTGGTCTGAAGTGATCCATAACTGGCAACAATGGTGGTCTGAAGTGATCCATAACAGGCAACAATGGTGGTCTGAAGTGATCCATAACTGGCAACAATGGTGGTCTGAAGTGATCCATAACTGGCAACAATGGTGGTCTGAAGTGATCCATAACTGGCAACAATGGTGGTCTGAAGTGATCCATAACTGACAACAATGGTGGTCTGAACTGATCCATAACTGGCAACAATGGTGGTCTGGAGTGATCCATAACAGGCAACAATGGTGGTCTGAAGTGATCCATAACTGGCAACAATGGTGGTCTGAAGTGATCCATAACTGGGAACAATGGTGGTCTGAAGTGATCCATAACTGGCAATAATGGTGGTCTGAACTGATCCATAACTGGCAACAATGGTGGTCTGAACTGATCCATAACTGGCAACAATGGTGGTCTGAACTGATCCATAACTGTCAACAATGGTGGTCTGAACTGATCCATAACTGGCAACAATGGAGGTCTGAACTTATCCATAACTGGCAACAATGGTGGTCTGAAGTGATCCATAACTGGCAACAATGGTGGTCAGAACTGATCCATAATGGGCAACAATGGTGGTCTGAACTGATCCATAACTGGCAACAATGGTGGTCTGAAGTGATCCATAACTGGCAACAATGGTGGTCTGAACTGATCCATAACTGGCAACAATGGTGGTCTGAACTGATCCATAACTGGCAACAATGGTGGTCTGAAGTGATCCATAACTGGCAACATTGGTGGTCTGAACTGATCCATAACTGGCAACAATGGTGGTCTGAACTGATCTATAACTGGCAACAATGGTGGTCTGAACTGATCCATAACTGGCAACAATGGTGGTCTGAAGTGATCCATAACTGGCAACAATGGTGGTCTGAACTGATCCATAACTGGCAACAATGGTGGTCTGAAGTGATCCATAACAGGCAACAATGGTGGTCTGAACTGATCCATAACTGGCAACAATGGTGGTCTGAAGTGATCCATAACTGGCAACAATGGTGGTGTGAACTGATCCATAACTGGCAACAATGGTGGTCTGAACTGATCCATAACTGGCAACAATGGTGGTCTGAACTTATCCAAAACAAGCTGT
The DNA here is from genome assembly GCA_009830355.1 of Cherax destructor. Lineage (NCBI taxonomy): Eukaryota > Metazoa > Arthropoda > Malacostraca > Decapoda > Parastacidae > Cherax > Cherax destructor. The sequence continues at coordinate 19,635 of WNWK01027831.1, read as the reverse complement.
ATTCTGTCAAACCTTGTTTGGGCTTCTGGTCTTCATTTGCTCACTGTCATTGTTTAGCTTTGCGTTAAAACTGGTTTATTTATTATGATTTATTAAAATTTTCCTTTACATTTATTTAACCCTTTTCTCTTTTTTTTTTTGTCTTCAATTATTAGTTTACGTTTTCCTTAATATTTTCCACAAAAAAACCAACAGCTCTTTTCAATGACAATTAATAATTTAAAAAGCCTAACAAACCAGGGTACGGGTGGGGGTTGAACTCACGGCTAGTGAGTTGTAAAACTCCAGACTGCTGGGCGTAAGGAAGATCCAGAAGTGAGAGTGAGGGTAGTGGGAGGGGCAGGATGCAAATCAGGTGGGATGGAAGGGATTGGAACAGAAATGTTAAACCATTTAGTAAGTAGCTCGTGAAGTTCATTATATGACTGGAAGAAAGGAGGTAACTAATGACTGGAAGAAGAGAAGGTAACTAATGACTGGAAGAAGAGAAGGTAACTAATGACTGAAAGAAGAGAAGGTAACTAATAACTGGAAGAAGAGAAGGTAACTAATGACTGGAAGAAGAGAAGGTAACTAATGACTGGAAGAAGAGAAGGTAACTAATGACTGGAAGAAGAGAAGGTAACGAATAACTGGAAGAAGAGAAGGTAACTAATGACTGGAAGAAGAGAAGGTAACTAATGACTGGAAGAAGAGAAGGTAACTAATAACTGGAAGAAGAGAAAGTAACTAATGACTGGAAGAAGAGAAGGTAACTAATAACTGGAAGAAGAGAAGGTAACTAATGACTGGAAGAAGAGAAGGTAACTAATAACTGGAAGAAGAGAAGGTAACTAATAACTGGAAGAAGAGAAGGTAACTAATAACTGGAAGAAGAGAAAGTAACTAATAACTGGAAGAAGAGAAGGTAACTAATGACTGGAAGAAGAGAAGGTAACTAATGACTGGAAGAAAAGAAGGTAACTAATAACTGGAAGAAGAGAAGGTAACTAATGACTGGAAGAAGAGAAGGTAACTAATGACTGGAAGAAGAGAAAGCAACTAATGACTGGAAGAAGGGAAGGTAACTAATAACTGGAAGAAGAGAAGGTAACTAATGACTGGAAGAAGAGAAGGTAACTAATGACTGGAAGAAAAGAAGGTAACTAATGACTGGAAGAAGAGAAGGTAACTAATGACTGGAAGAAGAGAAGGTAACTAATGACTGGAAGAAGAGAAGGTAACTAATGACTGGAAGAAGAGAAGGTAACTAATAACTGGAAAAGAGAAGGTAACTAATAACTGGAAGAAGAGAAGGTAACTAATAACTGGAAGAAGAGAAAGTAACTAATAACTGGAAGAAGAGAAGGTAACTAATGACTGGAACAAGAGAAGATAACTAATAACTGGAAGAAGAGAAGGTAACTAATGACTGGAAGAAGAGAAAGTAACTAATAACTGGAAGAAGAGTAGGTAACTAATAACTGGAAGAAGAGAAGGTAACTAATAACTGGAAGAAGAGAAGGTAACTAATGACTGGAAGAAGAGAAAGTAACTAATAACTGGAAGAAGAGAAGGTAACTAATGACTGGAAGAAGAGAAAGTAACTAATAACTGGAAGAAGAGAAGGTAACTAATAACTGGAAGAAGAGAAGGTAACTAATGACTGGAAGAAGAGAAGGTAACTAATAACTGGAAGAAGAGAAGGTAACTAATGACTGGAAGAAGAGAAGGTAACTAATAACTGGAAGAAGAGAAGGTAACTAATAACTGGAAGAAGAGAAGGTAACTAATGACTGGAAGAAGAGAAGTCAACTAATGACTGGAAGAAGAGAAGGTAACTAATAACTGGAAGAAGAGAAAGTAACTAATGACTGGAAGAAGAGAAGGTAACTAATGACTGGAAGAAGAGAAGGTAATTAATGACTGGAAGAAGAGAAGGTAACTAATAACTGGAAGAAGAGAAGGTAACTAATGACTGGAAGAAGAAAAGGTAACTAATAACTGGAAGAAGAGAAGGTATCTAATGACTGGAAGAAGAGAAGGTAACTAATGACTGGAAGAAGAGAAGGTAACTTATAACTGGAAGAAGAGAAGGTAACTAATGACTGGAAGAAGAGAAGGTAACTAATGACTGGAAGAAGAGAAGGTAACTAATGACTGGAAGAAGAGAAGGTAACTAATGACTGGAAGAAGAGAAGGTAACTAATGACTGGAAGAAGAGAAGGTAACTAATGACTGGAAGAAGAGAAGGTAACTAATGACTGGAAGAAGAGAAGGTAACTATTGACTGGAAGAAGAGAAGGTAACTAATAACTGGAAGAAGAGAAGGTAACTAATAACTGGAAGAAGAGAAGGTAACTAATGACTGGAAGAAGAGAAGGTAACTAATGACTGGAAGAAGACAAGGTAACTAATAACTGGAAGAAGAGAAAGTAACTAATGACTGGAAGAAGGCAAGGTAACTAATAACTGGAAGAAGAGAAGGTAACTAATGACTGGAAGAAGAGAAGGTAACTAATAACTGGAAGAAGAGAAGGTAACTAATAACAGTGGCCCGGTGGTCTGGTGGCTTGAGCTCGTCTACACACGGAGGGCCGTTCGTTTCCCGGCGGGTGGAAACATTTCGACGTGTTTCTACACTTGTTGTCATGTTCACCTAGCAGCAAAAGGTACCTGGGTGTTAGTCGACTGGTGTGGGTCGCATCCTGGGGGACAAGATTAAGGACCCCAATGGAAATAAGACAGACAGTCCTCGATGACGCACTGACTTTCTTGGGTTATCCTGGGTGGCTAACCCTCCGGGGTTAAAAATCCGAAGAAATCTTACCTTATCTTATCTTATCTTACAAGGTAACTAATAACTGGCAAAAGAGGACACGAGTGTGAGTAAGAATTACTGGGGAATAAACCTGCTAAGTGTACAGAGTAAAGTGCTCACTAGAACTATTTTTGAGGAAGAACAAAGATAATTTAAGAAGTGTGGAGAGCGTGTTTACATTGTACCATATAAATGAACAGTTGTCGTTTCATTTATGAATTTAGAAAAGACATTAATAGAGTGGATAGGAGAACAAAGTGACAGAGAAACTTTTAGCAGAAAAAAGTTAGGCCTTAGACAAGGATGTGGTAAGTCAGTATGGATGTTTTATGCTTCAATAGACTGCGTTGTAGAATAAGTGAATGCTAAGGTGTTGCGAGAGACGTAGAATCAGAAGATATCGAATTTAATGCAAAGTGGCAGTTGTCACAGTTGCTTTTTGCCGATGACACAATTCTTTTGAGAGATTCTTAAGAAAAGTTTCATAGAGCGGTCGAGTACTCTACTGTGTTGTCACTCCTGCTACCCTCTACCCCACCACACACCTAGTGCCAACAGTACTCTACTGTGTTGTCACTCCTGCTACCCTCTACCACCACCACCACACACCTAGTTAGTGCCAGCAGTTCTCTACTGTGTTGTCACTCCTGCTACCCTCTACCACCACTACACACCTAGTGCCAGCAGTTCTCTACTGTGTTGTCACTCCTGCTACCCTCTACCACCACCACACACCTAGTTGCCAGCAGTTCTCTACTGTGTTGTCACTCCTGCTACCCTCTACCACCACTACACACCTAGTGCCAGCAGTTCTCTACTGTGTTGTCACTCCTGTTACCCTCTACCCCCACCACACACCTAGTGCCAGCAGTACTCTACTGTGTTGTCACTCCTGCTACCTACCACCACCACACACCTAGTGCCAACAGTACTCTACTGTGTTGTCACTCCTGCTACCTACACCACCACACACCTAGTGCCAGCAGTACTCTACTGTGTTGTCATGTTTCAAGATTGATGGACTGACAACATCGACTCAAGACTGAGGGACTGATTATCTCAAACTCCTCTTAATCTTAAACAGAAGAAACCTGGCTGGCGAAACGTTACCAGAAAAAAGATACCCAAATTTAAAAAAGTGTCTCATTTATCAACTTGTCGGTTTTTCTAAAAATATTTATACAAATGAGTTGGCAGGGTTATCATTGCTTATTCCTTGAGCAACATTGAGATAGGTTGGGCAAATATTTTTTGTTAAGGTTGTTTGAGTTTGAGAAGGACCTACCTATTGTGGACCTGAAGAGGCAGTGTTCCTCCATTCTTATGTTCTCATGTGGAAAAATCAATGAGTTTTCAGATTTATGCTGATCATTAGGATTTGTCACTTACAATACTTTTAAATTTATGAAAGTATTTATCAACAAACATTCAAGAACAGTGGAAATTGGATGCAATTTCTTAGATTTTTATTCAATTTCACTATTATATAACTGAGATTTTTATCACTTGGAAATTTAAAAAACCTATGATATTGAATCAAATTTTCAATATCCACGATATTTTTGTTAAGAAACTTTTCTATTTAAATGAAAAAAATAATTAAGCAGGTGAAGCAATAACAACGATCTCGCGTAAACATTCGAAAACACCAACTAAGATATTCCAAAATTTCCTGCAATAAATCATACAGCGAAAACGAGATTTTTACGACACTGACTCATCTATTATGACACACGCCGGAGAACAATAATAAATAAGTATTGACAAATTTTCCAATAGCCAACTTGGAACAAAGCAGCGATAACTCTGTGTACTCGGTCCTTTTATTCCAAATGGAGGCACTGGTGACCAGCCAAGCATATATTTATATATATATATATATATATATATATATATATATATATATATATATATATATATATATATATATATATATATATATATATATATATGCTTAATTTGAGTCAATAAATGATGTGACTTTAGGGGGGGGGATGAGGTTAAGAACAGACGTTCTGCTAAAGCTCCTGGGCCGAGGGAAGGAGTTCAGTTGGATTGCAGTTGGTAGTCTATGATGATATATAATGCAGAAAGTATTAGTTGTGAATCCTTCAGGTTAGGTGTAAATTGAGAGCTCCGCGCTCTACTGTCTACTCTTAGACTAACTCACTCCTCTAATAGGAAGGATTCGGATGAAATACTGTATTATATTCCATAAGAGGCACCAACTGTAACCCAAATGAACTCCTTCCCTCGGCCCAGGAGCTTTAACAGCACATCTGTTTTTACCACATCAGCCATGAACTCAAATTAAATTGTAATAAACAACTGTCGATGACTAATCAGAAGGGTGGACGAGATCCTCGGACCGAGGTCTGTATATTGACAGTCTGACGCTCTACCGTCTGGGCCTCTAATAGGAAGGATTCGAAGATAATACTTAGTGTTACGGTCCGTCAGTCACCAACTGTAATTCCTGCCCAGGGAAGGAGTTCAAGTTATGCGTTTACACCTCTGGCAAAAGCTCTATTTACCTTTATACCTTTGAAGAGTTTCGAGAGTTTCACTACTCTCGGAACCCGGCCATGGGCCAGGCTCGTCTGGTGCTTGCCTGGTCAACCAGGCTCTTGCTGCTGGAGGCCCGCTGCCCTACATATCCATCACAACGTGATTGATCTGGCACCTGGTGAAGATACTTGTCCAGTTTCCTCTTGAAGGCTTCTACACTGGTCCCAGCCGTGTTTCTGATATCTTCTGGTAAGATGTTGAATAGTCTGGGACCCCGGATGTTGATACAGACCCTCAGCCTTGGAGTTGGTATAAAGAGCACCGAAGTCGTGGAGGTTCTGGAGCAGAGGCAAGGAGGCTGGTACTTATATACTAACGTCAAGTGGAAAGGGACGTGATATATGATATAAAAAAACTGTTGGGTTTAGTCCTGACTCTTTTTCTTCGACTGCAGCTCTTCCTTTCACCGGCTATTCTTCGTCTGTCTCCACTTCCCCCTCGCCCCTAGTGGGTCCTTACCTGAGAGTCCCTGAACTGAACTGAAGGGACGTGTAGCAGACGAGCGCATAGTCACTGGAAGGCGGGATTCCCCAGTGGAAGTAGGTCATACCCAAAGAGATGGGTTAGTTGTAGTAGTAGTTGTCGTAGCCGTGAAGGTTGTGTACATGTCCTCAGAATCAATATTCCACGACTACGGTGTTCTTCACACCAACTCCAAGGCTGAGGGACTGATTACCTCATATTCTGTATATAGTTCTACTGTCTTCCAATTATGTCCTAGAATTTGTATTGATAAAGCCACTGGATGGTGAAACGTCTACAATAAAGATACCCAGATGTTGCACATGTGTCTAAATTTCATCTTGTCGTTATTGTATACCATTCTTGTACACATTATTTCCTTTGTTTTGAAAGTTCTCAATACCCACCCCGTCATCTTCCTGGCTGTCGTGATTTTTGTCTTATGGTCTTTAAAAGAAAGGTCAGCTGACATAACTATTCTCAGGTCTTTTGAGTTCTTCATTCTTTCCATACCTCAGCAGCTGAAACTTATCACCATTGAACGTCATATTGTTCTCCACTGCCCACTGGAAGACCCTGCTTATGTCTTCCTGTAATTTTTCAGTGTTCTTAATCGTAGTGACTTTCATGCTTATTTTAGTGTCATCTGGAAATAATAATACAAAAGTGTGATAGGTGTTTTTATCTGTCTGCTATGAGTATGAGAAACAGCAGAGGTGCCAGGACAGTACCTTGCAGCACTGAGCTTTTGACCTCGTTGATGCTGGATCTTGCCCTGTTTACTACTACTTTTTGTGTTTTAAGTTAGGAACCCGAAAATCAGTCTACCTACCTTCCCCGTAATGCCCTCATTTTGTGCGCTATCACTCCTTGATCGCGTTTGTCAAACGCCTTTGCTAGCTTCTATGACGGTACTCGGGAGTTTGTTCCACTCATCCACAACTCTATTACCAAACCAGTGCTTTCCTATATCCTTCCTGAATCTGAACTTTTCCAACTTGAAACCATTGCTGCGAGTCCTGTCTTAGCTGGATATTTTAAGCACGCTGTTTACATCACCTTTATTTATTCCTTTTTTCCATTTATACACCTCAGTCATATCCTCCCTAATTCTACGCCTTTCTACAGAGTGCAGATTCAAGGCCCTCAGTCTATTGTCATCCTCCTCTGTACGTTTTCCAGTGGATTTATATCCATTCTGTAATACGGTGACCAGAACTGTGCAGCATAATCTAAATGAGGCCTAACCAAGGATATGTAGAGTTGAAGAACAACCTGAGGACTTCTATTATTTATACTTCTTGATATGAAGCCAAGGATTCTGTTAGCTTTATTGCGAACACTTATGCACTGTTGTCTTGGTTTCAGATTACTGCTAACCAGAACTCCTAACTACTTTTCACAACCAGTAGTATTAAGATCTACATTATTCAGTTTATATGTGGCATTGTTATTGTCCTGCCCAACATTTAGAATTTTGCATTTGTCTACATTAAACTGCATCTCCCACTACTCCGACCACTGCATCAGTCTATTCATATCATCCTGGAGTGCTCTAATGTCCTCATTAGAATGAATTGGACGGCCTATTTTGGTGTTATCAGCAAATTTGATTATGTTGCTATTTATTCCATCATCTATGTCGTTTATGTAAATTGTAAACAACAGGGGGCCCAAAACTGACCCCTGTGGAACACCGCTTGAGACGTGCCCCCATTCTGATTTCTCTCCATTTATGCAAACTCTCTGCCGCCTATTTGTCAACCATACCTCTTCCCAGGAAAAAATTCTCCTCCTGTTCCGCGTGCCTTAAGTTTCCTCAGTAGCCTCTGATGTGGAACTTTATCGAAAGCCTTACTGAAGTCCATATACACAATATCATATTCATTACCATGATCTAACTCCTCAAACACCTTAGTGAAAAAAGTTAGTAAATTCGTAAGACAGGAACGCCCCTTAGTAAAACCGTGTTGAGATTCATTAATCAATGTATGCCTTTCAAGATGGCTACGAATTGCCTCGGCAATTATTGATTCCATAAATTTACCAACTATGGAGGTAATGCTTATTGGTCTATAGTTCGAAGCTAAGGACTTGTCACCTGCCTTGTAAATAGGTATTTCATTTGCCATTTTCCACTTGTCTGGCACTATGCCAGTTTGTAGTGATATATTGAAAAGATTTGCCAAAGGTATGCTAAGTTACTCTTTACATTCCTTTAAAACTCTTGCAAACAGTTCATCAGGGCCTGGGGATTTGTTAGGTTTTAATTTCTCTATTTGTCTGAGGACCATGTCACTAGTTACCCCAATCGAGCATAGTCTATTATCTTCCTGTTCTACATAATTTATTATTTCTGGAATTTCGCTAGTATCTTCCTGAGTAAAAACTGAGAGGAAGTAAGTATTGAAAATTTCACACATATCCTTATCACTGTCAGTGATTTGACCTGAGTTACTCTTAAGTGGGCCTATCTTGTCCCTAATCTTACTTCTGTATACCTGAAAAAAAACTTTTGGGTTAGTCTCAGAATCCCTTGGGACCTTAGCCTCATAATCCCTTTTTGTTTTTCTTTTTCCTTTTTTTATTTCTCTCTTTAATTGAAAATATTGATTTCTTATCTGCCCATCCCCTCTTTTGATACGCCTATATATGCCTCTCTTTTGACCAATGAGATGTTTTAATCTATTGTTCATCCATTTAGGATCATTTTTATTAGATCTATTTCCCTACTCGGAACAAAAATTGTCTGGGCAGCTAGAACTACGCTCTGAAAAACGTCATATTGGCAACTAAAACCACCTACCTGACCCATAGTCAGGTCATCCCAATTTAGCCCACCTAGGTAATTTCTCAGCCCAATGAAGTCGGCTAAGCGAAAGTCTGAAACAGGGACTTGATTGTAGTTACCTGGGTAATTCCATGATATATTGAAACTAAGTGATTTGTAATCGCTTTCCCCAAGCTCTTCATTAACCTCAAGATTATTAATTAGTGATTCTTTGTTGGCAAGAACCAAATCAAGCAAGTTGCTACCTCTAGTTGGTTCTGTCACAAACTGTTTTAAAAAACAATCCTGAACCGTATCAAGAAAGTCACTAGACTCAAGATTACCTGTCACATTGTTCCAATCAATTTGTCTAAAGTTAAAATCTCCCATTAACACAACATTTTCATATCTAGACGCCTTATGAATTTCGTCCCATAGCAGCTTACTGCGCTCCCTATCCAGGCTTGGGGGCCTGTAAATCACACCCAAAATTAATTTTTCACGACCATCGAGAAACTGTAGCCAAACAGATTCTGTATCCGATGTTTCTAATCTTATATCTTGTCTAGCACAACAATTTAAATTATCTCTGACATACATCCTGGTAATATCTGCTGTTTCCAGGCCTAATACTACAGCCTGATTGTTTCCCACAAACACCCATACCTCTATAATCTATCAGTTTAAAGTCCTAGACAAGTCTCCAATGACCCCCTCAATCGAATCGGCTAATGCAACCACTCCAGCCCCAGAGAGATGAACCCCATCCCTTGCATACATATCACGTTTGCCATAGAATTTGTCCCAGTTATCAATGAATGGAATTGCAAGTTTCTTGCAGTACCTGTCTAGCCAGCAATTTATACCAATTGCCCTAGACATCCATTCATTGCCCACTCCCTTTCTAGGCAAAATGCTACATATGATTGGGATCCCTCCCTTAGACCTAACTACTTCTATGGCTGACCTGTACTTATCTAGTAGCTCCTGTCTTCTGCCCTTCCCAATGTCATTTCCACCAGCACTAATACAGATAATGGGCTTGTTCCCATTACCTGACACAATATTATCCAACCTGCTGACTATGTCACTAACACCAGCTCCTGGGAGGCACACCCTCTGTCTGACCTTTCTGTCTCTGTTACAAAAAGCTCGGTCCATATATCTTACGTGAGAGTCTCCCACAATCAGAATATTCTTACCTTGATTAGCATGAGAGTCAGTGGTACCTTTAACCTCACTAACCACTGAAGTACACTCGTCCTGGAGAACAGAGAATCGATTTCCTACCTTCACATCTTCTCTGTTAATCTTCCTTCTTCCTGAATTGTGAACCACTTGCCACTTAAAGCGGCTGCTACTCTCACTGTTGGTAATCATTTCCTCCTCACCAGCACCAACCATCTCTCACTCACTCCCAAACTCTCCTAGGCGAAGCTTCAGCCTCCTATTTTCCTACTGAAGAAGTAGAACCTCCTTCTTCAGCACTTTAACCTGAGATTCTTAAACACTGCGGCTAGCCATGTGCTCGGTAACACCCAACGCTAATTCCCAGACAGCTTAAGACAGGTATGACCACACGTGACCACTGACCTCAGCGTACTGACCACTGACCTCAGCGTACTCATGGGCTCACTCTGGTCTTCCCACTGTTTTTGTTGCCTCCTGGTACGAACTTCTCCTCTGCCTCCCTGCACTTTGTGGTAACTTGTTCTATCGTTTCATGTACTGTCTTTCCCTCTAGCTCTCTTTCCCATTGCACCTCCTGAAGGAATTGCCTCATACCTGTGTAGTCCCCTTTTTTTAAGTTAGGCTTTACCCATCCTTCTTGTGCTGCTTCACTTTCCTCTGTTAACTCTACTACATATTCAAAACTCAGGACCACGTGATCACTAGCGCTGAGGGGCCTTTCATGTGTAATATATTCTATGTCTAAACTGATCAAGGTAAATACGAGTTCCAGCCTAGCTGGTTCATCCTATCCTCTCTCTGTCTCTCTCTGGTTGTGTCCCTAACATGTTGGTACAGTTTTCCAGCACCGCCTAAAACATCTTAGCCCTCTATGTCTCTGATGCCCCATATGGATCCAGGTTTCCCAGTCATTCTCTTTGTGGTTGAAATCCCCCATAACGAGTAACTGTGCCCTGCCCATGTGGGCCCCTCTGACTACGGTCAGTGTGTCCACCATTGCCCTATTGCTTTCATTATACTCTTGTCTTGGCCTCCTGCTGCTCGGTGGTAGGTTGTACATACTGATTAATTGGTAAAAACCTGTTTTATGTGAAGTCCTGTACACTGTTCAGAGCACTGTAAACACATTATATAAGTATAAGGAAGTGAGCACAAACAAAATTAATGGTAAAAGTGAGTACCAAAAATCACAGATTCAGAGATCACAATAGAATATAAGCCATCCGAAGTCCTACCTTTGATTGATTGGAAGGATTGCCATAGATGAGGTAATCAAACCAGCCCCCCAACTCCATCCACAAGTCTGAATGACACACTGCAACTAATGTGACTTTTTATTGTTGCAACGTTTCGCTCTCCAGAAGCGAGACGTTGCCACAATAATACTATATCACATTGATGACAATGATAATGATCCTCTGTAAGTCACTTGTTCTTTCTAGGGCTGGCATACTTATGTACACCAACAGCCCCATTCAAGGAAGGTGTAATCGCAGGTCTAGAGAAAGTACAAAGAACCTACACTGTTAACATAAGTTCAGGAAGCACTTTAATTACTGGGAACGTTTGAAGTCTGTTGACCTGTACTCTGTGGAACGCAGGCGAGAAAGATTCATCATAATCTACACCTGGAAAATCCTTGAGATACTGGTCCAAAATTTGCACACAGAAATCATTCACTTCGAAAGCAAAAGACTAAGCAGACGGTGCAACATACCCGCACTGAAAAGCAGGGGAGTCATGAGTACACTAAGAGAAAGAACAATAAGTGTCTGGGGTCCAAGGCTCTTCAGCAACCTCCCACCATACATAAGGTGAATTATCAATAGACCCCTGGCTACCTACAAGAAGGAACTGGACAGATACCTAAAGTCAGTGCTCAAACAGCCAGGTTGTGGGTCGTACGTTGGATTGCATGCGGTCAGCAGTAACACCCTGGTTGATCAGGCCCTGGTCAAGGGGGGGGGAGGCGTTGAGCCTCAGAACGACCTCCAGGTAGGAAGACTCCTGGTAGGTAGCTGTACATGTGTCCACTTACCACTGGGGTAATTTAAATCTAATCAAGAAAAAATGAGTCCTCTGAAGAGGGCCTTAGTTACACGCTGAAATATATAAATAGCAATATATAGTACTGCTAACTTCTATTTCAACATCTCGATGCAAGTTTTCTTTTACCCAAAAAACATGCTAATTCACTGGTCATTAAATACAGACAGTGATCTTACAATAAAGAACAAAACATCAACTAACCTTCCTACTGCGGACTTAACACAGAGAGTCAATTCATATGGAGAAAAAACCAGTGTAGTGTGTAGAGATATAATGGACTGTGATGCGAGTTGTGGCAAATTGTTTTTTTTCATGTATGGCCTCCCGTTAATAGCAATAGTTATTCAAATAAAATAACTCTCTATATTGCCTAGTTGGGTCCTGCCGTTGATAGTTGATACAACAACTGCTATCACTGCCCCCACCTATACCCTCACAACCCCCACCCCCAACAACCTCTCTCAAAATACCCCATCATCCTCACTCCTCGCACACGTCAAATTCACGTCTAAACTGAAAATGACGATCACATTAATGATTTCAACTGTTAGTACTCATAATACACTACAACTGTTAGTACTCATAATACACTACAACTGTTAGTACTCATCGCCTCTTCCCACCTCAGTGAAATGTAGTACGTAAAAGGCTTTCGTAAAAATTTATATATTTTCGTACAGAGTGATGTGTTTTCGTACTCTACGAATAGTTTTCTTACTAACTTAAACGTTCTCGTATTGTTGCGTACATACAGAGCCGCCTGGTGGCAGTGAAAGCAATATTTCTGTATTTGTTTTGTTCGAAAATATTTCCTATTCGTTCTAAACAAGAATTGCTGCACCAACAAATACCTGTCTGTGTTACGTAGTTTTTTCATAGATTGATCGTTGTGTGTACTCTCCTGTATGTACTGAACTATATGTGGTTACAGGAGCCTTATCGTACCTCTTCTTAAAGCTATGTATGGATCCCGTCTCTAACCACTTCACTCTCCAGATTGATCCACTTCTTGACAACTGTAAGACTGAAGAAATCCTTCCTAACATCCTTTTAACTTATCTGCGTTTTCAACTTGCAATTGTGTCCTCTTGTTCCTATTTCCCATCTCTGAAACATACTGTCTTTGCCATTTACTTTTAGAATTTTGTATGTCGTTACCCTACCTCCCCTAGCCCTCCTGTTCTCCAGTGCCATCAGGTTGAGTTCCTATACAGTCTCTTTATTGGATATACCCTTAGCTCCGGGACTAGTCTTGTTGCAAATCTCTGCACCTTCTACAGTTTCTTGATTTGTTGACCAGGTGTGGGTTCCATACTGGTGCTTCGTACTCTAATAAGAGCTTAACGCACACTGTGTACGATGTTGTGAATAACTCCTTACTTAAGACGAGGAAACACTATTCTTAGATTTGCCAGACTTGCATTTGCTGCAGTAGTTTTTGGGTTGATGGCCGCCTTAGGGGATATGTTCGGTATGACACCCAAGGCCCTTCTCTTTGAGTGAGCTTCGCAGCCTTTGCCCCTCGAGCCTCTGCTCTCTGTCTGCAGTCTTTGTCATTCCCAAAGCTTCATGACTTTGCACTCGTTAAACTCCAGAAGTCACTTATCAAACCAGGATCGTAGCCTGTCCACATCTCCATTTGTAGCCCTTCCTGGTCCACGTCCGTTTGTATTCTTATTAGAGTCATGTCGTACGTCATGTCATTCACATATTCAAGACACAGCACCGCCATAAGACTCATCCTTATGGAATTCCGCTTGTCACATGCACCCATTCCCACACCTCGTCACGGACCATCACTCAATAATAAAAATATTAATAATAATAATAATAATAATAATAATAATAATAATATTATTATTATTATCTCTATTTCTACATGTACATGGTATACAGGCTGACATCAATGATATACTACTATATAGAAGGCCGCATGTTATGCAGAGCATTTCCCGCAAATTAGGTCATTTTTGTCCCAGAATGCGACCCACACCAGTCCACTAACACCCAGGTACCCAATTTACTGATGAACATAGACAACCGGTGTAAAGAAACATGCCCAATGTTTGAACCCTACCCTGGCAGAATCGAGCTTCTGTCACTAGTCCACAAGCCACACACACTCGTTGATTCCTTCTTTTCAGGTATTCATTGATCCATTGCAATTCTTCTCATGTTATTCCTGGCTTTGTGTGTGTGTGTGAGGTTTACTCTCTCCCTGCACCATGAGTTTTGTCTTATCTCTTCTTAAAGCTATGTATGAATTCTGCCTCCATTACATCACTCTCCAGATTGTTCCACTTCCTGATGACTCTATGATTGAAGAATCTTAACATCCCTGTGACTCATCTGTGTTTTCAACTTCCAGGTGTGATTCATTGTTGTTGTGTCCCATCTATGAAACATCCTATCCATGTCCACCTTATTAATTCCTCTCAGTATTTTATATGTCGTTATGATGTTGTCCCTATCCCTATTGTCCTCTATTGTCGTCAGGTTAATTTCCCTTAACCTCTCCAAGTAGGACATAACCTTAGCTCCGGGACTAGTTTTGTAGCAAACCTTTGCACTTTCTCTAATGTCTTGACGTGCTTGACCAGGTGTGGGGTCCCATACTAATGCTGTATACTCTAATATGGGACTGACGTACACAGTGTACAGAGTCTTGAATGATTCCTTACTCAGATGTCGAAACGATATTCTTAAGTTTGCCAAGCGCACAAAGGATCACTTTGATAACGATATATGGATCCCAGGTTATAACTTATTCAGATGAGAATAAGCAGGCAACTAGGTGGGGTTGGCCTCTATGACACAGAGTCGCTCATTTGCTCGGAATTACTAAACACTACAAATGATTTAGTTGAAGTTTTGGCAGCAAAGATTGAAAACCAAAATTTTGTCATTGTGGTTGTATATAAGCCTCCACATGCAACTTTCCAACAGTTCAAGGAACAGCTTTCGAAAATTGACTACTGTCAAAATGGAGTAATGCAACAAATGATGATATAACAGAGATAACCCCAAGAGGCAGCTCGGATAAAAATTCACATACACATGAGCTATTAAATCTCTAACAAATTCACCGTAAGCCAGCAAAACGTGGAAAATAAACTCGACTTCGTCTTCCCTATTAATGATGGCTTGGTAGGAAATACAGTAGACCGTCGTTTAACACGGTAGTTACGTTCCTGACAATGCTGTTTTAGTTAAAACCGTGTTAGACAAACTTAAAAACTTATGGAAAAAATATCTTTATGTTCCTGCGAGCCCCAAAAAAACCAAACAACTTTTTTTTAGACCAATTGAACTTACAAAAATAAAAGTGAATATGTAATTGTAGTTCACTGTCGTAATATATTACTGCTTATGACTACAAATGCAATAGAAATAATAGTATTTCTTACCTTAAATTGTGTCTAATGGTGTTTGTGGATGATTGTGAAGAGAGTGGATATGGATGGTGTGGCCCTACTGGGCTGAGGTGGATGGTTGTTGGTTGTCAGTAGAAGTGGATGGTAGAGGTTCTGGTACTGAAGTCGATGGTTGTATTGTAGTGTGCCTAAATTCTGTAATGGATCTCTGGGCTCTTTTACCCTGCAGTACATTATACAGCTGATGATGCCTCACCTTCAGCTGGTTTCAAAGCGCTGCTTCTAGCTTTGTCAGGGTCGTCTTCAGTGAAAAAGTCTGTTAGTTTAGCAGCAACATGGAACTGCTCACGTAACTGCTGCAATGTTAACTGTTTTTCTTCAGGTTCTTCTTCATCTTCTGTTATGTGGCTCCCTTGTTTATGTTCATCAAGCTCTGCCAACTTTTCCTCTGGACTCCTGTCTTCATCCTCATCATCTTTTAAGAGCTCATTCATGTCTTCAAAACCATCACCTGGTAATCTCCTTGTCAGGTGAACAATTTCCTGAACCTGACTCTCAAGTAAGGGAAAAACTAGTGAAAGAATTAACTACAGAAGGCCATAACTTTCCCTAGCCTTCATTTAATGTTGATTGGGGCACTTCATTCCATGCACTTCTAGCATAGCTGATGTCATCTGCAATGTTAAATTTATTCCAGAAGCTTGGTACTGTCAGGTTGGTACTGCCAGGTTGGTACTGCCAGGTTGGTACTGCCAGGTTGGTACTGCCAGGTTGGTACTGCCAGGTTGGTACTGCCAGGTTGGTACTGCCAGGTTGGAGTCAGAGTCCATTGATGCAACTAGTTTTTCATAACTTTTTAGTGTAGTTACACTTGAATGACTTAAATCCCTGATAAAGGGGGTTGGGAGGCGTAGGGGTTAATAATTTTGTTTGTTTAATCTTTTAAGTTTTGTTGTCTTTTGTTAATACCCAGGATAATTTTATATTCCCCTGGGTTTTACTCCTACAAACCCATGGGACGGGATGGGTCATCAAGTTTATATAGTGGGCCAAGTGGCCCTAAAGTAGTAGGGTTTGGACCAAAGGCAAGAGGGGGGAATTTTTAAAAATCTAAAGCCAAGTGATGGATGGCGGGGCAGAACAAAGGGTTTGGAAACCTTTGACCCACGCAAGATTTCTTGGGTGGCTAAGCTTGTTGGAATAATTTGCCACTTAAAAATTAAAAGGAAAACAAGGGTTTCTTCCAGTGACTTGGATAAAACTTAAGTTTTTTATTTTGTGAAAAATACAGATTTAAAAAAAGGTTGAGCTTCCGTGGTTAAAAAAGTTAATCAGTGAAAACCCCAAACCCTTTGTTTTTTTGCGGGGAAAAACCGGGGAGCCAGAATTATTCAATTTAAAAGAGGCCAGCTTTTGGGGAAATTGGCTGGTGGGGGAATTGTTTTGGGGGTGGGGAAAGTTGTTGTTCAGTTTAAAAAACCATTGCTAGGGTTGTTGGTAAAAAACATATTCCAGTAAATGCAAATGCGGAATTCAGCGTTGGGCTCTGTTATTGGCTCAGTATGATTATGAATTGTCATTCAAGGCTGGTAAGGAAAATGTTTTGCAGATGCATTTATAGATTACCTTTGAAGATCACAGCTTGAATCAGGTATATTCGGAATATGTGAGATTAGTAGTTTTCCTCTTTCAAACATTATTTTGAAAAAAAAAAGAAAAGGGGATGATTTTTATCCCAAGTAGTAAATAATTTAAAAAATGGATGGTAAAAAAGTGTTTTTTTATCTGATTATAATTCGAAAACAGATCTGACTGTTCATGATTGTTTTTGTATGAAAAGAGGGTAGTGCCTGAAAATTGAATGTAAGGTATTGGGCATTTTTAAATGGGTCATAAGGGTATCAATGCTATGAAAGCAGAAGCAAAGGGGGTCTGGGGAAAGATGGCCAAGATTTGCAAAGGAAAAGGTTGCCCCATTTTTTTTCAGAATTTTAACCAAAACATCCCCTGTCCTATCTTCCCCCTGGGACACCAGGTCTAAGGATATGATTATGCAGGTCCTGTTGGGGAAAATTTTTTTTGGAATTTTGTTCCCTTTTTTCAAAATTCTTAGATGTAAGAAAGCTCAATGCACCCACAGTTCTATGAGTTACTGGGAAATTTTTTTGTATTTGGGTTAAGACACAGTTGTGTGATAATCCTTATTTTGTCTCACAAAAGCGGAAGCCTTCTTTAGTAAGAATAGTTTTAAAAACATGTTACTCCCCCCCTCCATCCTTCTCAAAGGGTTTTTGGGGGGGGGTTTGGTCATTAAGGAAGGTTTAAAAATTTTAAAAAAAGGTTCTCTAAAAGATTGGGGTGGTTTTATAAACCAGGGGAAAACTTTTTTTTTCCCCCAAAAACCCCGCAGAAATGATTTTCATAGGAATTTCAAAGCCCCTGTTGGCTGCAAATGTCATGTTAAAGAGGACAATTTTGCCTAACATGCCTGCTGGTGACCTTCAAGGGTGGTGAAGCATTTTAAAGTTGATGATGCTGTGTATGCAAGGAATTTTGGGGAAAGGTGCCCCTTTGGTTAGAAGGAAAAATTGTGGAGGAAAGGGGTTAGGTATAAAGTGTTAATTAGAGGGTTTGGTAACATGATATGGAAAAGGATATAGATCAGCTCATGCCAAGGTTTAGGGGGAGAACAACCACTGATTCCAAATACCAGAAAGTGGAGTGGTTTAAAGGAACTGCCCACAACAGATAATAATGGTAATAAACTTAAAGACAGGTTAGATACAGGAAGAACCTCCTGGGACGTTTGATAAGGGAACCGGCCGGGGAGAGAAAGGGGGCACCTCAGGACAGGCAAACCCTCCAACTCCGGCGTTCCAGCAGAGTTGTCAAACCTCCAGATAGGGTTGGGTTTAAAAATTTGGGTGAAAAATGTAATTTAGAAAAGGAGGATGTAAGGGGTTGGGAGCAGAGGGGGATTGAATACTATGTTTGATTGGTTTAATCATTTATAATTGTTTTGTTATTGTCGTTGTTGTTTTGGGGCGTAGAGGTACATGGGTTTTAGTTACTCTGGGTTTTCTAACCTACAACCACTACACTTGATTTCAGGTAAAACTTGACTTCAGGAATAGAGTGATGTTAAACCAGTAATAAATATTTCCTCTGTCATTTACTGGTTTGACCTCCAAATTACTGGTAAGGTGTTTTTATCCAATTTCAAAACACGAGGAGTCTTAGAGCGGAAACAACCATGGGCTTACCCTTTAAATCACCTGATGCATTACCGCAAAAGGGAAAAATGAAGCGATCCTTGCTGTCTTGAAGCCCGGGGCACTTTTCTCTTTCTGACTGATATAAGTTCTGTTGGGATTTCTTCCAGAAAACACTTTCTCGTCAGCATTAAAATTTTATGTGGCTCATAGCCATACTCAGAAATAATTTTTTGCAACTCCGGGGAAATTTCTTGCTGTTGTATGATCAGCTGAAACACTTTCACCAGAAAACTTAATATTATGTAACTTATTATGCAACTTGTTGTGGAACCCGACTATCTAAACATACTCTCTTTTTCAGGCCTTTTCCTTAACACACACTGCTTTTAAAAAACTGAAGGCCTTTTCCCTAATTAAGATGAAATTAAGTGGTGCACCTTTCTTTTTCTTTTGTTTGATCCACTCCAATTTTTTCCTCCCCAAACTGAACCGTGTTAAGTTAATTTTACGAAGTGTTATACAAAAATATGCAGCAATTCTTCAATAGTGCTATAACCAAAACGTGCCAAACAAACCCGTGTTAAACGACGGTCTACTGTATAACAGCATCAAAGACAATACACTCGGATCATAACATAACAGAGGTAAGACATGTATGCACAGGGCTCCTGACAAGCAAAAACGTTATGGAGGGGCCTTCACCAAATTCAACTTCAATAACAGAAACATACAATGGGGTCAAGTCATCCTGTCCTGAATGAAACGTTGGGAAGATCTAGTAAACAACATGGATCCGAACCTTTTCCCCAGAAAGAATTAACTGTTTGGCAAAAAGGTGCGCCGGCGCATTCTTAAGAAAAAAAAGATGCAAAATAGAAAGAACACTTCCCATACAGGCGAAAGGGGAAGAATCACAGAGCTGCTGAAAGGAACAGCCCCGTTTCAACGGTGGGGTCCCGGGGTTTGATTCCCCCGAGGGGGAAAGGGGGGTGTTTCTTTTCACCAATTTTCTTGTTCCCCATCAGAAAAAGGGTACCTGGGTGTTAGTGGACTGGTGTGATGCATCCTGAGCAAAACTGACCTAATTTGCCGAGATGCTCTGATAACAAGGGCTTTTTTAATAGTAAGTCACAGATGTCAGATATGGTTATATTATATTATAAAAGATACAAAACACACAGGAAGAACTTAAAGCCACAAATGAAA
>WNWK01027830.1:0-25942 GCA_009830355.1 Cherax destructor | reverse complement strand
TTATGTTAGTAAATCGTTCATAAACCAACTCGACACTGTTTATCGAATTTTTGGCGGGCCCAATTTACTTTTTCAGGATTGTGCCCCTTTTCGTATTTCAAAATTTTTTCCCAATGTAATCACGATTTTGGCCGGATACTAACGGTTTAAAATTTTTTGGATATATTCCATGAGTCAGGGCCTGGGTGGAGTGCATGGGCATGTCATTTTTCCTTTTCAAGTCATGTGGCTTTTCAGGAACAAAAGGGCTTGGGTCACCGGTTTTGGCATTTCATAAAAATTCATTTGGGTCTTAATTTTTAGTCTGTTTAGCGGCCCCCAAAACTGAGTCATACTGGGACTTTAGTAATCACCATTTCCGCTGTCATATGTAAAAACCCCATCTCTTTTAGAAAGGGGCCAATACTGGATTTGTTTTTTGACTTTTTTGGCATAAGAAAAGAAATCTTTTTTTTTCATTTATACTTTAGTTTTTCCCGCATTTCTTGTTCCTGTAAGATTCCTTTATTTTTAATTTGATGTTTGCTATTTCCCCGACCAGTGCCCCCTACTATTTCAGATATATTGGCCTCTTTTAGCCGCTTTTGTTATTCTTTGCCTTCGCCTGTATAGGGAGCCCTCTCTTTCTAGTTTACATCTTCCCTCCTTTTCCTTAAAATTTTTTAAAACCAAATGCAGAATTTGCTAGACATAGGTTAGGATCCGTGATCTTACCTATCTTCCAGTTTATATCATTTAGGATTTGGTTTATTTGGTCCCACCTTATGTTTTTGTTTTGAAGTTGAAATTGGAAGGCTCCTGCAATGATCACATTTTGTCGATCTGGGGTTTGAGGCCCAGTCCCTGGACCCATTATGTACCCGTAATCTTTTGTTACCGCCCACACGATGGGTAGGGGGGCATAATAAAGATATCAAACTCGGGCCCCCCATGAGTTGGACCTCATTATGTTGTGATCTGAGTAAAACCGTTTTTGATATGATGACATTTTATCAGATCATTTTTAGTGAAATGAGGTCCAGTGTACCCTCCAATCTTGTAGGCTCTATTATTTGGGGGTTTATTAAATTGGTAGAGATTTAAAAGTCGGTGGTGAGTTTTCATTGAGCTGCCTCCGGTTATCTCTTACCACAGTTTTTTGCAATATTCCTCCATTTTAAGTCCTTGGTTGAACCCCGGGCAAGATGTTGGGGAGGACCCGGAAGGTTTTGGACATTTAATTTCAGAAGCTGTTTCCGGGGAATTGTTGGGACATTGATCCGGAGGCTTGATTAAACCCCGATGACCGGTTTTGATTCTCGATCTTTTCTTTAAAACTTCCTCATCATTTGAGGCTTTTAGTAGTTCAAGATATAAGTGACTTTGTGATATACAGGCCAATTCCCCCCTTTTGCCTTTCACTCTGTCACATCTGTATAGGTTGTAGCCAGGATCCATATTTCATTGTCCAAGTGATCCTTTATGTGGTCTCTGTGAAAGCCCAAACATTGCATTTGACTCTGTAAGGTATCTTGTTGTTTGTTGCTGGCTTTAGACCCTGTAATTTGCAAAGATGAATGTCGTTGGATTGGTGGTATTGGTGGAATGGGGGCGTCTTTTTTTCCTGGCACTAATATCTGTTGTTCTGGAGTGGAGGCCATTGATGTGGTTTCCCTCCAGAAATGATTACAGTTGGTGTACGATTTCTGTCATTTCCTGCCAGCTTTTTTTCTTTCCCTTGCGTAAAAAACCTCTCTCTCTGGAGTGGCTTTGGCTACCCAGGTTTTCCCATGGTCTGGATGTTCTGTGTCGTCTTGTACCCTTTAGGTGGTGTGCCTGGCAATATAGGTTATAGCACTGTCTTTTCCTGAACTGATGAGTGACACATTTCAGGGTGGAAAAGCTTACAGAAAGGGAGGTTCATTTTCCTTGTCATATAGGCGCGGCATTTTCTGGGGTGGTTTAAGTGTGCATGTCCCATCTGTTTTCCAGAAATTCCATGCCTGCAGATACCAAATGCATAATATTTGCATAGGCCTGGTTTGTGTTTGCTTTGTTTTTGTGACTGTGTTCCTGATGTATTCCTCATTGGTGTGTGTTTTCCTGTCTCATTTCTATCTTCAGCACTATGCTAACATCCCCTTTGTTTCATCTCCAACACTAGCACCTTCAGGAGCACTGTCCACCAGGACAACACTAGCACCCTCAGGAGCACTGTCCTCCAAGACAACACTAGCACCCTCAGGAGAACTATCCTCCAGGACAACTAATTCCCTCAGGAGCACTGTTTTCTAGGACAAAACTATCTCCCTCAGGAGAACTATCCTCCAGGACAACACTAATTCCTCAGGAGCACTGTTTTCTAGGACAAAACTATCTCCCCAGGAGCACTGTCCTCCAGTACAACACTAGCACCCTCGGGAGAACTATCCTCCAGGACAACACTAGCACCCTCAGGAGCGCTGTCGTTCAAGACAGCCCCTTCCAAACCACCCATCTTATTTTCCTGAGCTGTCATACCATGTTGACATATCTTTTAAGAAGGATCTTTTATTGGTGTTCTTATCTTTTTAAAATAGATGCAATTTCCTCATACAGGTGTATCTCGTTTGGGCAGACCAAAAACATCTCTCTGAGTTTATGTCAAAGGGTGGTCACTGGTTGAAAATCCCTGCATATACCAGGGACCATTGACCACAGAGATTGCAAACAATCCAGGCCTGTTTTTCGTCCCTTACCCTTTCTACAGACTACACAGATCTTCATGGTGGTGGTCATCTTACAACATTTGACCACTCTCTAGCTAGCTGTCTATAATCTCGAAGTATTTAGTTGTTTTTAACAGTTCCTCTGATTGTCTTATTTTCAACTTGAATCGTTTGAATCCGGTCCTTTGTTCACTTATTTTTGGACGAATCCGGTTAGTGCTCACTGTATATTTTAACTAATAACCACCTTAAGGTAGATCTGTCTATTTGTATTGTATCTATTTGTTGTAGTTCTGTTTGGGTGTTTAATAAGGGCGTGTAAACCCGTCATCCTATGAATCCGGCCCAGAGGAGACCTTGTTTTCAACGAATCCGTTTGAACCCGGCCGTTCGTTCACTTGTTCTTGACGAATCTGGCGAATCCGGTTAGTGGATCACTTATTTGCTATCTAGTCGGTGATTTTGGACTAGCACATGAAAAGAACTACTGGGAGAGTATTTAACAGCGTAATGTGTTCAGTTTGTGTGGAAAATATTGGTATTTTCCGAAAGTTGTAATTGATAAACTTTCCAATATGAACAGATATCCTTAATGTACCGCTAGCAGCTTAACGTTTATGTGGGTATGAATACAGAACCATCGGGCTAGCGGGAAAGAAGCGGGGCAGAGAGGCAGGCAGAGAGGGGAAGAGTCAGTAAAAACCCGACCTAGCGACCAGGTACCCGGTAATGGCTGAGGGAATGTGGAGATTACGACCGCCAAACCGGACTTAATTACCTCCTTTCGTAATGTGGAGTGATATCAACATGTGCGACACGTATAAAGTGGGACAATCGGTCCAGGAGGCCCAGTAATAGGGGCAGTAATTGTGAAATAGTGAATGCCGCCAGCTAGGGATGCTGGTTTAGGCCTACTTTGAATTCCAGTGAAGCGACCATACGACAGGATAACGTCGTAAACCCTGATGCTGGGTGGTTTTCGTATTAGAAGAGACTGAAATATGTTCGATGAATATTGTGAAATGGTGAATATAGTGAAACAGAGTTGTAAATAATCAGGGGGTGATTGTACAGAGTGGGTCTGGCGTGGGTACGCCATACCCCGACCGCCATATTGAATGTGGAGAAGATGAACTAACATTATCTCAACTCATCGACTCGAAATACAAGTATCGAGACGGTGAATGTGTACAAACCAGTGGGGCATTAAGCCAGGATATACATAGTGTGTAAAGTAAACATATAAACAGTAATAAGGTCGGAATAGTGAGTGGATCTGAATCGCTACCCCGACTAACCCGGTCTCGTGGGCGTATAAGAGTTCACGGAAATTAATCTTCCTTGACTCGACGGGACAACCCTTACTATCGCGATCGGACAAGACCACAGGAGCAACTCACCTAAAGCTAAGTACTCAACCTTTGTAACATTCTAAGTCGGCTGATGAGATTGTTAAATAGTAGATGTGCTTTAGCTAGGTCAACTATCTACGTGCACCGCCATGATGCTGTTAATTAGGTGAGTGATGGTCATGTTAACTTAATTCGTGTTCTCTCTTTTCCTTCTACTTGATCAGTCCCTAATCCCCATACAGTCCACTTAAATTTAATCATACCATAATTATTAGTATTATCTACTCAGATTTATTTATACTGGTCCAGAGCGTATTGGGGTGAGTGTGAGAACGTCGAAGGTACCCTCGGGTGCGGCCAGGAGTGGGTAAAGTTTCACACACCTTTGCG
This sequence comes from Cherax destructor, assembly GCA_009830355.1. Taxonomy (NCBI): domain Eukaryota; kingdom Metazoa; phylum Arthropoda; class Malacostraca; order Decapoda; family Parastacidae; genus Cherax; species Cherax destructor. The sequence goes on along the minus strand of WNWK01027830.1, from coordinate 21,513 downwards.
GGGTGACCGGTAAAATAATACTAGTCGGTCATCTCCCTGGGAGATTGTTTGTTGCAGTGGCGGTGTCCCCCTAGGACTTATCTCCCCCAATTCCCACATCGCCCGTTGGTCCGTCCTGAACCGGATGGGATTAGTGAATTAATCATTATTGAATTAATTATTTAATAAATAAGGGACTGATTGTAGGAAGTGAGTATAAAGTACACAGAGTTAATTAATTGTGTGGTGGACAGTAATTAGTCCAATTAATTGCTAGCCCAGGCGTGGCTACGATTTGTGCAAGAGTAAGGTGTGAGAATCACCTTTATAAACAATTTATTTAATTTGTACCATCAGTGGTTTTTAATTCTATAACCATGGCTGGACCCGATGAAGCTGCTGGGAGTGGCAAGCCCAGGGATCTTAAAGCAAAGAAAGCCTCGTTACAAGCTCGTAAGGGTCATGTGACAAAGGCACTCAATAAGTGCATGGAGTTAATGGATCAAGATACAGTGGACCCCAATGAATTAAAATTGTATTTAGACTCCTTAAATAGTAGATATGAGTCATACAAGTTGTGGTTTAAGGAATAGGAAAAGGACTTGATGGAGAATTGTACAGATAATGAGGAAATAGAAACACTGGTTGAGCAATATTATGAAGTGGAGGAACATATTCTGTCCTGTAAAACTAGGGCTTTGCACAGTACAAAGAGTGTAGATAACTTAGTGGGCCAGCCTGGGACAGTAAATATGATGTCCCTCCCCAAACTCCCAGAGGTACAATTGCTGTCATTCCAGCCAGGAGACAGCTGGGAGGAATTTTGGTCCATTTTTATGCAATGGGCATGATAGGAATGATCTTGAACCTGTTAATGTTGATTTATTTAAAGGACAATTGAGGGGGATGCCCTCATTCTCATTCAGGCTTTCCCCAATATAAACGACTCTTATACAGAAGCTGTTAGTCTGTTAAAGAGTACCTATGGTAATACGGAACAGCGTAGACTGCATCTGATAACTGCGCTGGTTAAATTGAAGCCTCCAGAGCACAACTATAAAGACTTGCAACAATTTCGGATTAAACTAGAGAGCACTCTCAAAATCTTGAGTAATAAACATGATCTGGAGGCATCAGATTGGTTATTGAGTGGGATGATACAACCTCAATTGATCCATAAGACGATGAGTGGTTATCTAACAAGTACCATAAAGGTTACTTTGGGTTGGAGGAATAAGGATAGGCTTGCAAGAATTAATTGTTCAACTGCAGACTAGCCAGCCCACTACCTTTAAGAATACCTGTCATAGTGACGTTGAGTCATCAACTAAGTTCCACAAAGGAAAAATTATCCCAATGGTAATAGTTACAACCCAACCACTAAAAAGGGTTATTTGGCACATATCAAGGACAGGGACCAGTAATAGTGGTTCGTCACAACAAGACAGAAAGAATAAACACCCCAATAAGGGTAACCCGGGGGTAAGCTGTCGAGCCAAGAGAGAGAGATTGTCTCTTCTGTAATGAAACCCATCTCTCTAAACTCTGCGTTACCTATAATTCTTGGGATGCAAAGTGAAGAGATTGGATGAGTTGGACCGGTGTATTCGATGTCTTGGTAATCATAATGTGAGGGATTGCCAGACCAAACTGAATACTTGTCACCAATGCAATAATGGCAGGCACCACATAGTGATGTGTAAGGCGGTGTAATCCTAGTAATGGTAAGGATAATCACCCCGACACTACAGTGGCGCACGTAAAACTTGCAGCTAACGTTCGTAATGGTTTAGCTGAAGTAGCACTACCTGTGTTGGACGTGACAGTTAAAGATAAATGGCGTAAATCCAAGACTGTAACAGCGTTGTTAGATCAGGGATCACAACGTGTTTCATAAAGCGCAGTTGCCTTAAAGGGATGAAAGTACGAAGGGGGGATCCTACCACATTAAAATTATCGGGTTTTCTCTTAGATAAAAGGGCCCAGTCGTATGACACGGTTTATATAAACGTCGGTCTGGGCAGTAGTCGTGGATAGACTACCGAAGAAGATCTCCACTGTGGGTCTTAATGCCACCACGCAGAGACTCGCAGAATAATGTGAAACTGGCACCCTCAGTGGTCAATAATGACTCTGTGGGACCAATAGGTATTAATAGGCGACTATTATGAGCCTTGTGAAGGGTATGACGAAGAGGTGCGGATTCACTCTTCTCAAGACGGGTGTAGGCCATGTCATTTATGGCCGGCTTCTGCAGTAAGAATGACTGGAGGAAGCCATAAATGCAGTCACTGTGTGTCTTACGCATGAAACGCCGCCCCAGAGTACAAATTCTTCTATAGAGAATGCTGTTGAGCCAGTGCACAAGTTGTGGGAACTGGACAGTATCGGGGTTAATGTACATGAGGAAAGTCCAGATAATTCCTCACTCGGGAACAATACCTGAAGGATGTTAAATTCAGTCTGGACAATCCTGGGTGCGACTCCCATGGAAGCTAAACCATCCGGAACTACCCACTAATTACCGGATAGCGTATGGTCAGTTAAGGCCCAGCTCCACGAATTGAGTAAGACACCAGAATTGTTGACTGCTTATAATACCTAATTAATGAAGTTAAATAATCAGTTCATAGAGGAGGTCCCCCCTAGCAATCCAAGGTTTATGGCCACTACTTACCTCATCACGGAGTGAAGAAGGATTCGAAAACCACTCCTTTGAGGATCGTGTTTAATTGTAGTGCCAGGGGTAATAAAAATGTACCTAGTCTGAATGATTGTTTGATGACAGGTCCGTCGCTGACGAAGAAATTGGGAGACGTGTTATTGAATTTCAGAGTTAATGATTATGCCTTTACGGCAGACATAAGTAAAGCTTTCCTGAGAGTGGGATTGCAAGAAACGGATCGGGATTACACAAGATTTCTGTGGCCAGAGGATCCTAGCATTCCACTGAAAACCTTCAGATTCAGAAGTGTTTTATTTGGTGCTACTTCTAGTCCGTTCCTACTTCAGGCGACGATAAATGCGCATCTTAAATGTACAGGTGGTCCACTGAGTGAAATAATGAGTAAACAATTCTATGTGGACAATTTCCTGGGACAATTTCCTGTGCATAATGCAAGGTGCAAATATGCCTCTCCTGGAGTTTACCTGGAGAGAGTTCCAGGGGTCAACGCCCCTGCGGCCCGGTCTGTGACCAGGCCTCATGTTAAATCAGAGCCTGATCAACCAGGCTGTTACTGCTGGCCGCACACAGTCCAACGTCGAACCACGCCTGGCTGGTCAGGCACCGACTTTAGGTGCCTGTCCAGGTTTGAAGACAGCCAGGGGTCTATTGGTAATCCCCTTATGTATGCTGGGAGGCAGTTGAACAGTCTTGGGCCCCTGACACTTATTGTGTTGTCTCTCAACGTGCTAGTGGCACCCCTGCTTTTCATTTGGGGGATGTTACATCGTCTGCCGAGTCTTTTGCTTTGTAGGGAGTGACACTCATTAAGTTGGTACTAATCCTCAGGATTTTCCAAGTGTATATAATAATGTATCTCCCGCCTGCATTCCGGGAGTACAGGTTTAGGAACTTCAAGCGTTCCCAGTAATGAGGTGGTTTATTGCAGTTATTCGTGCCGTGAAGGTTCTCTGTACATTTCTAGGTCAGCAATTTCACCTGCTTGAAAGTTGCGGTTAGTTGCAGCAATATTCCAGCCTAGATAGAACAAGAACCTGAAAAGTGTCAACATGGGCTGACATCCCCTGGTTTTAAAGGTTCTCATTATCCATCCTGTCATTTTTCTGGCAGATGCGGTTGCTACAGTGTTATGGTCCTTGAAGGTGAGATCCTCTGTTAGATCACTCCAGGTCTTTGACATTAGTTTTTCGCTCTATTGTGTGGTTGGAATTTGTTTTATACTCCAATGAGATTTTATTTCTCACGTTTTCCATATCGATAATTGAAATTATCATCATTGAACTTCATATTGTTTTCTGCAGCCAATTTAAAGATTTGGTTGATGTCTGCTTGGGTCTTGCAGTGTCTTCAATTGTGGACACTGTCATGCAGATTCGGTGTCATCTGCAAAGGAAGACACGGCACTGTGGCTGATATCCCTGTCTATGTCCGATTAAGGGATGAGGAACAGGAAGGGAGCGAGTACTTCAATGGTGGACACTGTCATGCAGATTCAGGTGTCATCTGCAAAGGAAGACACGGCACTGTGGCTGATATCCCTGTCTATGTCCATTAAGGATGAGGAATAGGATGGGGGAGTACTGTGCCTTGTGGAAAGAGCTTTTCACCGTAGCCGCCTCAGACTTTACTCTGTTGACTACTACCTTTGTGTTCTACTTGTTGGAAATTATAGATCCATCTACCCTTTTCCTGTTATTCCTTTATCACGCATTTTGTGTGCTATCACCATGGTCACACTTATCAAAGGCTTTTGCAAAGTCTGTTATATAACATCTGCATTCTGTTTGTCCTCTAGAGCATCCAGGACCTTGTCGTAGTGGTCCAGTAGTTGGGACAGACAGGAGCGACCTGCTCTAAACTTATGCTGCCCTGGGTTGTGCAATTGATGGTTATCTAAATGAGTAGCGATCTTGCTTCTTAGAACCCTTTCAAAGATTTTATGATATGGGACGTTAGCGCTATTGGTCTGTAGTTCTTTGCCATTGCTTTACTGCCGCCTTTGTGTAGTGGGGCTGTCTGTTGTTTTTAGTAACTGCGGGACGACCCCAGTGTCCATGCTCCCTCTCCATAGGATGTTAAAAGCACATGATAGGGGCTTCTTGCAGTTCTTGATGAACACTGAGTTCCATGAGTCGGAGCCTGGAGCGGAGTGCATGGGCATGTCATTTATCGCCTTTTCGAAGTCATGTGGCGTCAGGGTAATGTCAGATAAGCTTGCGTCTACCAGGTTCTGTGGCACTCTCATAAAAAATTCCTTTAGGTCTTCAACTTTTAGTCTGGTTAGCGGCTCACTAAAAACTGAGTCATACTGGGACATTAGTAACTTACTCATTTCCTTGCTGTCATCTGTGTAAGACCCATCTCGTTTTAGTAGGGGCCCAATACTGGATGTTGTTCTCGACTTTGTTTTGGCATAAGAAAAGAAATACTTTGGGTTTCTTTCAATTTCATTTATGGCTTTTAGTTCTTCCCGCGTTTCTTGATTCCTGTAAGATTCCTTTAGTTTTAATTCGATGTTTGCTATTTCTCTGACTAGTGCCTCCCTACGTATTTCAGATATATTGGCCTCTTGTAGCCGCTCTGTTATTCTCAGGGAGTGGAACAGTAATTTGTCCAGGTTAAGATTAGATTAGATTAGATTTTGCCACCGAAGTGGCTAGTTTATTGTGCACCCCCTATCCATCCTGTGGACGGTAGCGCAAGAGCATATGTATACACAAAAGGCCTAGGCACTAGGCCCCAAAGGGTTAACAATTGTACATTTGGGTTTATATCTACATTTCAATTATCTGTTACTAGCAAATTTAGGAAATTTGCTTAGTACAATTGGCATCTTATTTCATGAATAAGATATCTTGACATGTCACATAGGTTATTATACTGTCTATCTCTATATTCCTCAATAAGTGCACAATTAAGCACATAGCAATGATGATCTAGTTATAGCTATTGAAACTGTACTCACAGATTAAGTGGGCAGGAAAAGACAACATAAACCTTCCACTAGAAATGACAATAAAAACCAATGTAAATATTATAATGACCCACAGCTACGCAATCTAACACATGCAGCTAGGAGGATTGGTAAAGCATACCGTGAGTGTAGAACCCCAGACCTTCTCAGAACATTCCAAGCTGCACTAACAAATGCAAGAAATAGAAAGCAAGAACTTAGGCAACAGGAATGGGAACAATTCGTTAATGGATTAAATAGGTCTACCTTTAAGTCTTGCATGGAAGGGTATAAATAAAATAACCAGGAAAAGACTGAATGTTGCTCATCCCTTTCCACTTGAAAAGCAAATGACCTCATAAATGACTGGTCCAAAATCTCCAGGCATGAAAACTCCATCTCATATTAGAGAAAACTTAGAGAGTGCTTCGAAGAAATGTTTGAACTGATTAATTTTATGAGCCAAAATATTGATGAGAGTGATTGCCTCTTCACAGAGTATGAATTAGATAACGCATTAACCAAAGGTCGATCAACTGCTCCTGGAGAGGATGGTATAACCTATGATATTCTCAGAACTTTAAGGCACGTGCCTAATAACCTTTGTTGGCACTGTATAATACCAGTTACATTGAGGAGTTCTTCCTACTTCCTGGACCAATAGTCTCATTGTGCCTATCCCTAAGCCCCAACAGCCTGATACATTTAGACCGATCTCCTTAACTAGCTGTCTTTGTAAAATTTTTGAAAGAATGATACTTAACAGACTGTACTATAGAATCAGACACCAACTCTCCCCCTCCCTCTATGGGTTCATGAAAAGTAAGAGTGTGCAGAATTGTATCTCCACCTTTCTCACCTCACACACCTCTACTAGTTTTACCACATTTCTTGATCTAAAATCTGCATTTGATATCGTGAACAGAACTGTTATACTACATGAACTAGCCAAAATGAATATTGGTGGTAGCCTACTCTGCTGGATAATAGGATACCTGTCAAACAGAGTATCCTCTGTCCTCTACCAAGGCTTTAGAAGCGAGTCTAAAGAAATGTCCCTAGGTACACCACAGGGAGGAGTTCTCAGTCCCATGCTATTTAATATTCTGATTAATGCCCTCCTAAATGCTCTACCTGCCTCACCTAAACATATAGCTATAAGCTATGCTGATGACATCATGATCCATACAACAGGGCATAAAAAGATGAGTTCCGTTCTTAATGAAGTTCAAGCAATTTGTAATCGACTAGGCCTCATAATATCTTCCTCTAAAACAAAGATATTAACAAGCAAACGACATCCCCCACCCATCTATTTGCAGGGTGAAAACATTAGTTACGTTAAAACTTACAGATATCTTGGTGTAGATGTACCCTTTACCAAATCTACTATACCACAACTAAATAAAAATGCAAAGATAGACTAAATGCTCTTAAAGCTGTTGCTGGATACAACCCCAACTATGGTGCTAATGTGAGAATCGAGAATGATGTACATAGCCTATATTAGGTCCTTAATTGATTATGCTGCTCCCATGTTGATATTAGCTCGAGAAAGTTCTCTCCGACCCTTGGAGTTAATGCAAAATGAAGCTCACAGAATTATTCTTGGCTGTCCCAAATCTACAAAGGTTCTTAATATGAGGAAGGAGCTTGGTATTACTAGTATCAGTGATAGGATTGTTGAGATTAACACTGTACTTGGTATTAGATTGTTAAGAAATGAACCAGACACTGTCACAATGAATCTTACTAAATGTCTAGAAGTAAATACTCACAGATCTAAATGGATTGTGAAAACATGCAATTACATTAAGTTTTACAACCTGCATGAATTGTATCACTGTAGGCAACAAGAGCATTTCACCCCTCCATGGAAGATGTGTTCATTTAATATCACATACCTGCAAGTCCCTCCCAAGAAGCTCATTGCTAGTAATCCCTTCCTTAAATCACTTGTTAAAGCAACTGATCAAGAAGAAATTTATCGCCTAGCTGGTAGTAATAAGTTATCTCAAGTTATATACACTGATGGATCTAAACAGGAGTCTTCTGGCAGGGCTGCATCTGCTCTGGTTGCCACCTCCCTAGTTAAGAACAATAATAATTTTTTTGAACTAGGCATAAGAATTAACAACTGGGCGTCTACACTGCAAACTGAATTGTTTGCAATCCTTATGGCACTAAAGCTAACTTATGACACTGAGCTTGACTCTATCATCATTACTGATTCTATGTCATCATTGATGGCTCTTGACTCCTATAATGACTCTAACAGCATGCTCATTGGAGAAGCCAGGTATAGATACTCAAAAATCCGGGACAAAGGAATTAAAGTACATTTGCTATGGATTCCGTCACACATTGGATTACTCCTTCATGATAAAGTTGATATGTTAGCCAAGAAGAGCACCCATAAGGAGAATGTAGAATATAACTTTGGTATATCTGTGTCTAGCATTAGGAATAATATTAGGAGAGAAATAAATAATGAAAATGATAGCTATAGGAATGCAGTTAGAAGCCTGAGTAGATCTATAACCCACTATGATAACATGAATGTAGATAAGTATGTTTATGGAGCAACTTGCAATGTGAACAGACTGACTGATGTTGTAGTGGCCAGGCTTAGGCTTGGCTACAAGTACTTCTGGCAGTTTGGGAGATACACAGATGATGATCAAACTAAATGCAAATTATGTGATCAGGCATATGGTCACTGTCTTGAACACTATGTGCTGAATTGTCCACTTATTGAGGAATATAGAGATAGACAGTATAATAACCTATGTGACATGTCAAGATATCTTATTAGTGAAGGTAGGATACCACTTATTCTAAGCAAATTTCCTAAATTTGCTTTTAACAGATAAGTAAACTGTAGATATAAATCCAAATTAATTTCCATGAACGTGCCTATCTGTGCTCATGATAATGCGAGCACAGATGGGCATGTTTGTGGAGCAACTTGCAATGTGAACAGACTGACTGATGTTGTAGTGGCCAGGCTTAGGCTTGGCTACAGGTACTTCTGACAGTTTGGGAGACACAGATGATGATCAAACTAAATGCAAATTATGTGATCAGGCATATGGTCACTGTCTTGAACACTATGTGCTTAATTGTGCACTTATTGAGGAATATAGAGATAGACAATATAATAACCTATGTGACATGTCAAGATATCTTATTCATGAAATAAGATACCTGCTTGTAACAGATAATTGAAATGTAGATATAAACCCAAATGTACAATTGTTAACCCCTTTGGGGCCTAGTGCCTAGGCCTTTTGTGTATCCATATGCTCTTGCGCTACCGTCCACAGGATGGATATGGGGTGCACAATAAACTAGCCACTTCGGTGGCAAAATCTAAAAAAAAATCTTTAAGCACATAGTGTTCAAGACAGTGACCATATGCCTGATCACATAATTTGCATTTAGTTTGATCATCATCTGTGTCTCCCAAACTGTCAGAAGTACCTGTAGCCAAGCCTAAGCCTGGCAACTACAACATCAGTCAGTCTGTTCACATTGCTAGTTGCTCCACAAACATGCCCATCTGTGCTCGCATTATCATGAGCACAGATAGGCACGTTCATGGAAATTAATTTGGATTTATATCTACAGTTCACTTATCTGTTACAAGCAAATTTAGGAAATTTGCTTAGTATAAGTGGTATCCTACCTTCACTAATAAGATATCTTGACATGTCACATAGGTAATTATACTGTCTATCTCTATATTCCTCAATAAGTGGACAATTCAGCACATAGTGTTCAAGACAGTGACCATATGCCTGATCACATAATTTGCATTTAGTTTGATCATCATCTGTGTATCTCCCAAACTGCCAGAAGAACTTGTAGCCAAACCGAAGCCTGGCCACTACAACATCAGTCAGTCTGTTCACATTGCAAGTTGCTCCATAAACATACTTATCTACGTTCATGTTATCATAGTGGGTTATAGATGTACTCAGGCTTCTAACTGCATTCCTATAGCTATCATTTTCATTATTTATTTCTCTCCTAATATTATTCCTAATGCTAGACACAGATATACCAAAGTTATATTCTCCTTATGGGTGCTCTTCTTGGCTAACATATCATCTTTATCATGAAGGAGTAATCCAATGTGTGACGGAATCCATAGCAAATGTACATTAATTCCTTTGTCCCGGATTTTTGAGTATCTATACCTGGCTTCTCCAATGGGCATGCTGTTAGAGTCATTATATGAGTCAAGAGCCTTCAATGATGACATAGAATCAGGAATGATGATAGAGTCAAGCTCAGTGTCATAAGTTAGCTTTAGTGCCATTAGGATTGCAAACAATTCAGTTTGCAGTGTAGACACCCAGTTGTTAATTTGTATGCCTAGTTCAAAAAAAATATTATTGTTATTAACTAGGGAGGTGGCAACCAGAGCAGATGCAGCCCTGCCAGAAGACTCCTGTTTAGATCCATCAGTGTATATAACTTGAGATAACTTATTACTACCAGCTAGGCGATAAATTTCTTCTTGAGCAGTTGCTTTAACAAGTGATTTAAGGAAGGGATTACTAGCAATAAGCTTCTTGGGAGGGACTTGCAGGTATGTGATATTAAATGAACACATCTTCCATGGAGGGGTGAAATGCTCTTGTTGCCTACAGTGATACAATTCATGCAGGTTGTAAAACTTAATGTAATTGCGTGTTTTCACAATCTATTTAGATCTGTGAGTATTTACTTTTAGACATTTAGTAAGATTCATTGTGAGTTATCTGGTTATCTTGTTAATGTGTGTTTCCGGAGACGTGCTTGGCGTTATACTCACCCCAAGGTCTTTCTCCTTTGGTGAGATTTGTAGCTTTTGTCCACCTAGCCTGTACTCTGTCAGTGGTCTTCTTTGCCCTTCTCCGATCTTCATGACTTTACATTTGGTGGGGTTAAATTCGAGAAGCCAGTTGCTAGACCAGATGTCAAGCTTGTCCAGGTCTCTTTGAAGTCCTGGTTGATCTTCATCCGATGTGATTCTCCTCATTAATTTCACATCATCTGCGAACAGAGACACTTCTGAGTCTATCCCGTCCGTCATGTCATTCACATATACCAAGAATAGCACTGGTCCTAGGACTGACCCCTGCGGTACACCGCTCGTCACAGGCGCCCATTGTGATACCTCATCGCGCACCATGACCCGTTGTTGCCTCCCCTCCCTGTGAGATATTCCCCTGATCCATTCCAGTGCCCTTCCTGTTATACACGCTTGGTCTTCCAACTTCTTTACTAATCTCATATGAGGAACTGTGTCGAAGGCCTTCCTGCAGTCCAGGAAAATGCAGTGTTCATTTACTTGTACAGTTACAAGGGCAGTACACTTAGAAGTGGCACAGGATTTGTCTGCAGAACAGTTCATACAGCTGTTTCGTAAATTTGCAGCTAGAAGATCCTGTCCGAGACTAATGATTTCAGATAATGCCACTAACTTTGTAGCGGGAGCGCAACATTTGAAGGACTTAAACGAGAGTAATGATGTACAGTCTCTGTTAAATCAGCGAGGGTGTGGCTGGAAGTTTATTGCTCCCAGGGCCCCCTGGCAAGGGGGATTGTATGAAAGACTGATAGGTACAGTGAAGAGGTGTCTGCGTAAAGTACTACACCGGAAACGAATTAACTTGGAAGAATTCCGGGCAGTATTAGTGGAGGCAGAGAATCGGATTAATAATCGTCCTCTCTCGTACATAATTGATACTCCCGACGCAGAAGTACTGACTCCTTCTCACTTGATATGTGGGCGGAAACTAGAAGCTGCACCTATATATAGATAATCCTGCGGAAGTTGATGAGGATTATAATAATGTGACAGTGTTAAGTGATAAATTTAAGATGTTGAATAAAGTAATTAATCATTGGTCTACTGTGTGGCGCAGAGTATCTTCTTACACTACATGAACACTTTTATGGTGCGTCAGAAGCGGCGAATCCACAAATTATTCAACCAGGTGACATTGTGTTAATTGATACTGAACAACCAAGAACGTTGTGGCCTCTGGGCAAGGTAGTAACATTGTACCCAGACGCTCAGGGTGTTGTCAGGAATGTCAGAGTGTTGTGTCGCGGCCAATAGAGTTTACGCACCATTAATAAGTTAATCCCCTTAGAATTAAAGGAAGTTCTATCAACTGTGAACGAAAACCTAAGGGAAAGTGACACGAGTGCTGTTGAAGACGACACAGACCAGGGGATACCAGAGACAAAAAGTGTGTTCTGGCCAACCAGGAAGACAGCTGTTCAGTCCAGGGCGGGCTGGAAACTCCTGTTGCAAAATGATGCGATTTGAATAATCTAACAACGAACTCTGCCCGGCCGCAGTGTGGAAAATATTGGTATTTTCCGAAAGTTGTAATTGATAAACTTTCCAATATGAACACATATCTTTAATGTGCTGCTGGTAGCTTAACGTTTATGTGGGTATGAATACAGAACCATCATATAGGCGGGGCAGGACGCGGCTCAAGTAGGCTGGGCAGAGAGAGAGAGAGGGGAGACAGTCTCGTGTGGAGCAGCCTAAATTCCAGATATCGGGCGGGATGGCTTCGGGAGTTTGGCGATTACGTCAGCCAGACCGGACTTAATTACTTCACTTCGTAATATGGAGTGATATGAAAGTGTGCGACGCATATAAAGTGGGATAATCAGTCTGGGAAGCCCAGTAATAGGGCAGTAATTAGTGAAATAGTGGTGTCGACGAGGGGCGCCAGTGTAGGCCTAATTCGAACTCCAGTGACGCGACCATACGACGGGATACAGTCGTAAACCGTGATTCCGGGTGGTTTTCGTAATAGAAGAGACTGACATATGCTCAATGAATACTGTGAAATGTTGAATCTAGTGAAGCAGATTTGTAAATAATTGGAAGTGAATGTACCGGGTGCGTCTGGCGTAGGGACGCCACCCACAGACCGCCATGTTGGATATGGAGAGGATGAGCTAACTCTATCTTCGTTCATCGACTCGAAATACAAGTATCGAGACTGTGAATGTGTATAAACTAGTGGGGCATTAAGCCAGGATATACATAGTGTGTAAAGTAATACGTATAAACTGTAATAAAGGGAAATAGCGAGAGGATATGAATCGCTACCCCGACCGACCACATGTTAAGTAACGCCCGGTCCCATGGGCGTACAGAGCTCAAGGAAATTAATCTTCCTTGACTCCATGGGACAACCCCCATCAAGATCTTGACGGACGAACTATATCGACCGTGCAAGTTCACGAGATCTATCGAAGCTGTAGTGGTTGTAGGTTAATAAAACCCAGAGTAACAATAACAATGTACTCTCCATTGCTGCTCCATAACAACAACAACAATAACAAAACAATTATAAATGACTGAACCAAACAAACAGTATTCAATCCTAATACTGCTCCCAACCCCTTACATTCCTCCTTTCCTAAATTACATTATATCATCCAACTTATAAATCCAACCTATCTGGAGGTTTGACAACTCTGCTGGAACGCCGGAGAATTGGAGGGTTTGCGCTGTCCTGAGGTGCCTCCTCTTCTCTCACCCAGCTGGTTCCCTTAGCAAACCTCCCAGGAGGTTCTTCCTGTATCTAACCTGCTCTTTAGTTTATTACCATTATTATCTGTTGTGGGCAGTTCCTCTAAACCACTCCTTACTGCTTCTTACTGTTGGAATCAGTGGTTGCTCTCCACTCCTAAACCTTGGCATGAGCTGATCTTTTGCCTTTTCCATATCATGTTACCAAACCCTCTGATTAACACTTTGTAATTCCTACCCTAATACCTCCACAATTTTTCCTTCTACCCAAGGGTCCCCTTTTCCCAAAATTCCTTGCATACACAGCATCATCAACCTTAAAATGCTTCACCACTCCTTGAAAGTCACCAGCAGGCATGTTAGACAATGAATTGTCCTCTAACTTTAAACATTTGACAGCTGATACAGGGACTTTGAAAGTCCTATGAAACATCATTTCTGCTGGTGTCTTATTAGTGGAGGAATGAACAGTTTTCTTATGGTTATATAAGAACCTACATAATCTGGTATTGAATGATCCTTTTGTAAACTTGTGTAACCCTTCCTTCAATGTCTGTACCGCTCTCTCTGCCAGACCATTTGATGATGGATGGTATGGGGCTGAGTAATATTCAATACTATTCTTAATAAAAAAACTTCCAGTTCTTGGGATACAAAGTAAGCAGCATTATCTGACACAACTATGTCTGGTAACCCAAAATTACAAAAGGATTTCCTCAGTAACTCAGTAGTCAAATTCTCGAGGGCTTTGTACCAAACTTGCACACAAAAATCACTCTGTACGAAAGCAAAAGACTCGGCAGGCGATGTAACATTCCCCCAATGAAGAGCAGGGGTGCCACTAGCACGTTGAGGGACAACACAATAAGTGTGAGGGGCCCAAGATTGTTCAACTGCCTCCCAGCATACATCGGGGGGATTACCAACAAGCCCCTGGCTGTCTTCAAGCAGACACTGGACAGGCACCTGTCGGTACCTGATCAGCCGGGCTGTGGTTCGTACGTTGGACTGCGTGCGGCCAGCAGTAACAGCCTGGTTGATCGGCCTGGTCCAACAAGAGGCCTGGTCACAGACCGGGCCGCGGGGGCGTTGACCCCTGGAATTCTCTCAGGTAGACTCCAGGTAGTCACTGTGGATGTCATAGAACTAGTGACTTGCACATCTAAGAATTTTGAAAAAGAATCCACAATTACAAAAATATTTGCCCTCAACTGGACCTGCATAGTCTATATGCACTCTTTGACCATGGTTTCCCAGTGCTGGGCCAAGATAGGACAGGAGATGAAATTGGTTAAAAATTCTGAAAACAAATGGGATAACTCTTTGTCACTTCTGCTATATCTTGTCCATCTTTGGCCACCAGACCCACTGTCTAGCTTCTGCTTTCATAGCATTGATACCATTATGACCTATATGCAGATGCTCCAATACCTTACATCTCAACTTTACTGGCACTACCACTCTGTTCCTATACAATAATACATCATCATGAACAGTCAGATCTGATTTGACTGAATTATAGTCAGATAAAAATACATTATTTACCCCAACCATATTTAACATTATTTACTACTTGGGATAATACAGCATCTATCCCAGTTTCCTTTTGATTTTGTCAAATGATAAATGTTGGAAATCGATGGACTCGACTAATCTTACATATTCTGAAGGTGACAATGACTCTAAGCTGTGATCTTCAATAGGTAATCTACTAAATGCATCTGCAATAACATTTTCCTTGCCAGCCTTGAATGACAACCCATAATCATACTGAGCTAATAGAGCCCAACGCTGAATTCTGGCATTTGCATTTACTGGAATATGTTTTCCTTTCCAAACAACCCTAGGAATGGTTTATGATCTGTGTGAGCAACAAACTTTCTCCCTAGCAAAAAATATCTGAATTTCTTAAACATACACCAAAGCTAGACCTTTTATCAAGTTGAGAATAATTCTGTTCTGCTGAGAAAGTTTACTGGCAAAATACACAGGTTTTCCTGGCCATTTACTACCTGGATTAACACACTCCAACACCCACAGAAGAAGCATCAACCTCAATTATTTATGGATGCTTCCCGTAAAATTAGTCAACAAAGCTGAACACACTAATTGTTTTTAATCCTTTGAACAGCTTCCTCTTCCACTGTAGACCACTCAAATGTAGCCCTTTTTAACAAATCAACAATGGTGCCAAAATTAAAGAAAAGTTCTTAATAAACTTACAATAATGTCACCATCCCCACAAAAGGACTGAACTTTCCCTACAGACGAGGTGAAGTAAATTCATAAGAGCCTCCACCTTCCGAGAAGAAGGTTTAATACCTTCCCCCTGAAATTTCATACCCCAGATATTCAATAGATCTGGTTTTCAACACTGCTTATTCTTATTTAGTACTACAGTGCTTCTGAAAATACCAACACCTGCGAGTCTAACATCATCCTCAGCTTCTGGCACCACATACTATTATGATATCATCTTAAATGGATGCTCCCCATCCAGTTTAACAAACAATTGGGAAATAAATTTCTGAAAATACCAAGAGATGAGGAAATTCCATAGGGTAATCTCTTTATTTAAAAAGTCCCCTGTGGGTATTAATTATAACAGTTGTTGGCCCCTCTCATCTACAGGTATCTGTAAATGGCATCCTTAAATCTAATTTTGTAAATTTTTTACCTTTATACTACAGACAATAATTCCTCAATCCTGGGTAAAGGATATCTTTCAATGATTTGCTCATTTACATATTTAAAATCCCCACAATTCTCATAGACTTACAGTCAGCCTTCAGTACTGGACAATAGGTACAGACCATTCACTATGGATATAGGCCTCAATAATGCTTTCTGCACTAGTTTTCTAATTCTTCCTCAATCATCTCTTTGTGAAAAATGGTACTGGCCTTGCTTTCACAAACTTAGGGGCAGCATCTTTTCACATGAATTTGTGCCACGATGTCTGGAGATAGGTTTACTAGAATCTACCTAAAATTATCTAACATTTTCAGCACTGTCTAGTTTGTTAATTTTGTAGATTCATCCAATCCAGCAAGGTAAATCCCTACCTTTTCATGAGGGTCTTTCCCACACAAGTTACTATTATTGGATTTCACTCACATAAAACACTTGTGACACCTCTAATTTATTATATCTACCGGCAAAACCACCTGTCCCAAGGTTCATTTTCCCATTATCATATGCAGTTACCCTCCTGAACATGGTTCAATGTGCCCCTTTACTGCCTCTACCCAGTCTTTGGATAAAGTCGAGATGGACGCCCCACTGTCAATCCAAAGGGTACCTGTTTATTGTTAATGATAAACCCATATTTCTCTGCCTTCATGGAAACACACTATCCTCTAAGGCATATAAGCTCATCACTTCCTCATCTGCCGAACTATCACCGCCATCCAGCACCTTAATTTACTTTGTTCCAGGATATCTCGGGACTGCTGTGTCCTTGCTGTCCTGTTTTCAATACTCGATTTTGATACAGCCTTAGGAGACACTTTTGAAAATTTATCATACACACTCTTCTCAAGTGGCCTTTCTTATGACACTTATTACAGAAAAAGTCTTTAAACCTACAAGTACTACTTACGTTGGAACCTACAATGTTTACATTTCACGCATTAATCACTTGTACCGCAGGAGCAGAGTTCTGATCTGTAACAAATCCTGTTCCAAGTTCTAAGTTTGTCAAATAGTTTTGCAGACTGCACACTTTGCAAATCCAAATTTTCTGCAACTAGGTGAGGAAAATACACTTCATCCACCACCGCCATAAACAACTGGTCCCTCACCTGGGGCCAAATTTTTCCCTGGAGGTACAGTTCCGCAACGCTTTTAAATCTGTATATAATTCATGCCAAGGACTCACCCTGTCGTTTCTTCCTCTGCTGAAAAGCCAACAAACTGCGGTGGTAGGCTGGTTTCACTGCATAATAACTTTTCAGTGCCACGACTAAGTGCGTAACCTTCGTGTGTGGTAAATCTGGAGCACACACATTACCTAAAACACTGTAAGTTTCTGATCCCAGGGACACTAGCAAGAAATTCCTCTTGTTATCTTGCTCTTTAATTCCTAAGTGAGTGAAATTGGCTTCCCAAGCTTAGCCAAAGCTCCAAAGAATCTTACGTGGGTCGAAAGGTTCCAACCTTCCTTGTGATGCCCATGCTGCCGTTGCTGCTGTATCACCGTTCTGCTGCAATGTCCTCGGCTGGCAATATCCCCACACTTCAGACATTGACCCACTATCCTTGGCTCTGATGATCCCATCCTCGTCGCCACTGTAGTGGTTGTAGGTTAATAAAACCGAGTAACAATAACAATGTACTCCCAGGCCGCTCCATAACAAACAATAACCAAAACAATTATAAATGATCTGAACTAAACAACAGTATTCAATCCTCCTACTGCTCCCAACCCCTTACAGAAGCCCATCAACAAGAATACAGCCACCCCACCGTAAGTATATATTTTTTCCTTGTACTAGCTGGTCAGTAGGTATGTTGATATATTGTGTGCCTGCGGTGGGAATAATGAAGATCTCCAGTGAACACCCAAGACGCAGATAAGGGGTGAGTGAACATTAATCACTGTACTCTCTCCTCCTTTCAATCAGTCCTATTCATATATCTAAACTATACAGTCCACTAAAATTTAATATACCATACTTATTATTATAATCTCTTCAGATTTATTTACTGGTCCAGAGTGAAGGGGGCAGTGTGAGAATATCGAAGGATCCCCCGGGTGTGACCAGGAGGCGAAAATTTCTCACACACCTCGTGGGAGTGACGTGGTAAAAATATATAGTCATCTCCGGGAGATTTTTGTTCATAGACAACTCCACAATTCCCCACAGATACATTATTATATACATGTGGAAAATTCTCGAGGGATTAGTACCAACTTTGACACGAGTCACTCACTACGAAAGCAAAAGACTCGGCAGGCGATGTAACATCCCCCAATGAAAAGCAGGGTGCCACTAGCACGTTGAGAGACAACCACATAAGTGTCAGGCCCAAGACTGTTCAAATGCCTCCCAGCAACATCAGGGATTCAACAACCCTGGCTGTCTTTAAGCAGGACTGACAGGCACCTAAAGTCGGTACCTGACCAGCCAGGCTGTGGTTCGTACGTTGGACTGCGTGGGCCAGGCAGTAACAGCCGATTGAGGCTCTGTATAGCATGAGGCCTGGTCACAGACCGGGCCACAGGGGCGTTGACCCCTGGAACTCTCCAGGTATACTCCAGTGTAATATCCAAAATTCTAGAGAGGGCAGTGTACTGTCAAGTAGTTAAGTATCTTAATACAACAAATTGTTCATAGTTACCAATCAGGATATAGGAGTCTTACTCAACCGACACCTCCTAATTAATCTGATGGATTACATGAGAACTGAAATGTCGATAGGGAACCTCACAGAATTGTAACTTTAGATTTGCAAAAGGCCTTCGATACTGTCAACCACAATGTATTATGTAAGAAACTTCAAGCTATGGGGCAAGGTTCCATAAGATTGGTTTAAGTCCTATCTTAACAATAGGAAACAAATTGTCAAAATCAACAAAACAGAATCAGAACCACTGCCGATAGGATGTGGAGTTCCCCAATGTAGTATTCTGGGTCCCTTATTATTCCTGTGTTATGTAAATGACATGACCATCAGTGTCAAGTGCAAACTCCTACTGTATGTGGATGACAGTGCTCTGTTAGTGTCAGGTAAAGACCCACAAGATATAGCTAATGTATCAACACTGGAACTGGAGTCCTGCAGCAAATGGTTAGGACAACAAACTATCTTACATCATGGGAAAACAGAAGCCATACTCTTTGATTTGAAATATAAACTGAGAAGGGTAAATAATTTTTAATGTCCGGTAATGGGGAATCCATCACTTCAGTTTCCTCAGTAAAATATCTGAACCCTTTGACCCATGCATGTCAGGAGAATTGATAGGGAACAGTGTAGTAAAAGAAAGCGAATGCCAGACTAAGTTCCTCTACAGACAAGCACAGTGTCCTACCTACTGAGGCTCAAGGACCCTATGTCTAGCCCTTATACAAATGTCATATGGACTGCTTGCTCTTCATGGTACTCTGCCTTGAAAAAAAAACTGAAAGATAAACTGTAAATCACAGAACAAAATGGTAAGATTCATCCTGACCTGTCCAAGGGCATGAGCTGAATGAATTACAACAATTGGATATGCTGAATATTGAGCAGGTAAAACATCTTAATGAGGTCGATCATCATGCCCAGCCCTTCTAGGGCAGGGTAGGTGCCAAGGCTGGAGCTTTACCATCTGGGCTCCAAAGCCTGCCCTTCCCGTCAGCCTCCTTGGGGCGGGGAAGGTGGCAGACCAGAGGGCCTAGCAACGCACCTACCTGCCTCGTCTTGTGGCGAATATGGCTAGGCCTGGGACCAGTTGGTCCCACCACTGAGGGGTACCCCCGCCATGGGAGACTTCGGTCTCTGCTACTCCCACGCCAGGGAGCCGGAGCCGAGTCGCCATCTGGTAAAGACCCGGGCCGGGAGATTTCCCGGTGAATCAACACCTCCTTAAATTGAATCATATTTATAAAATTGCTCACAAACAGTGTCCAGAATATCATGTGCCAATTTTCTGGAAAATATTGGTATTTTCCGAAAGTTGTAATTGATAAACTTTCCAATACGAATAGATATATTTAATGTACTGCTGGTGGTTCCACGTTATGTGTACATTAGGTTAGAACCATCCAACCATCGCGTGGGTACGCGGCGGGGGGATTTTGAGGGGTATGGACGAGGCTGGGCAGAGGGCGGCTGAGGGTTAGTTAGTTAGTTTGATATCTTTATTATGCACCCCATACCCATCCTGTGGGCGGTAGTCAAAAGATTACAGAGGTAATAATGGTCCAGGGACTGGACCTCAAAGTTGATAGCTGAGCAAGTACAAAGGTAATGAACTCAGATGGTCACAATCATGACAAGTTACAAAGGTATTTGCAGATTACAGAGGTATATATAGGGTCCAGAGACTGGGCCTAAGTTCTGATAGCTGAACAAGGTACAATGGTAATTAATTCACTAGTTACAAAATAATCATTTAATCATTTCATCTGTACATGGTTGCATCATGAACAAATTATAAAGCAATGAGCAATCTATTAGTCTACACCCAACAACTGTAATGGTTATTGGTGCAAATTTTAATTGTTGGGTCACACACACACACATATACATATACACATACACACGCATACATGTATATACATACACAACACATACACACATGTACAACACACACAAAAACACACGTGTCAATGCTTTATTTACAGGGAGCAAAAAGGGCAGGGGATTTTTCTAGAATGGTCTGTAATATACCCTGTGGATAAAATATTGACCCTATCTTAACATTTTGAATGAGTAAACCTGAATTCTTAATTTTTATCGCACTCCAGTACATAATGGCGCAGGGGTGTGACAATAATCCAACTAAAGTTTCATCTTTTTTTGGTCTACCCTCCGGTGGTGGGGGATTTAACCCTGCCAAAGATACTTAAAGCCAGGCGGGCGGTATAATAAGAGTCTGCTTATTTTGTTGGATTTCCTGCATTGGCTCCTCCTGCATAATTAAAAATGATGATAGATGGACTGACTGGTGTCAAACTCCCTGAGTCCTAAGTCAATAAAATTCAGTTGAAGTTCTTTCGTATTTTTTGTTTTAAATCCTAACTGACAAGCCAAGATTGTAATCTATCCCCTCGAAACCTAAAACAGCCAATTTATCAGTTCATCAGGGTGGAGGGCAGAATGATTTGGGAGTTTCTTTCCCCCAACCGGAAAATTAACAGCCGCAACCCTAATATAAAGGGTTTTTCAAACGTTCAACGTGTGGGGAAGGACAATCGGTCTGGGGGAAACCCTTGGACAGTAACTGGAAATAGTGAATGCCCGGCGAAAAGGGCGCCGGCCTAAGCCTTATTCGGGCCCAGTGACGCAACCATACGACAGGATAGTCGTAAACGTAATAAATGATACCGCTCTTGTAGAGCCGCTGCGGGAACAATCGGCACCCCTCAGGGGCCCTAACAATAAAAAAATTTCGGCGTGGCCCGCATGGGTGGTCTGCCCACCAAACCCCTTCGGGGATGCAGATTACATGGAAGCAAATGTCGCCAGAACCATAGGGTTTTCTGAGGACATATGCCTTTCATCACCTGTCCCAGCAGCAGTCAAATGGGTTTTTTTTCTGTTGCAGACATGTACCATGGATTTTGGTTCAAAAAGCCTAGAAATGAGGTTGTTTTTATCACAACAATTTATTGAACACAAATATCC
>WNWK01027829.1:0-25943 GCA_009830355.1 Cherax destructor | reverse complement strand
AAGAGCTGCAAGAGCTTCATCTGGAACAGCAACAGACCACAGGAGGAGGGAGAGAGAAGGAGGTGCCTTCTTCAGTGCTTAAGGAGATGTGTACAAAGTGGAATGAGTTGCAGACATTTATTGAAAGACACCACCCCGAGCAAGCTGAAATGAGCCTTCTGTGCAACCACTTCAGTGACAAGGCCATGTTGCACTTCAGGAAAGTATTAAAGAGTCGCCAGAAACAGAGGACTGTGGACAGTTACTTCACCAGGCAGGGGTCTAGTGACTCTCAAGCTGGTCCTAGTGGCATTAAAAGACCAAGAAAGGAAGTAACCCCAGAGAGGGACTTGTTACCTGAAGTCCTTTTGGAAGGGGATTCCCCTTCCAACCACTAACACCCTGGCCCCTGTCATCATCCCTATCGTCTCTTCAATAAAGGTAAGTAAATGTTATTTATATTATATTTAATGTGGTTATTTTTTTGTGGAACGGATTAATTGTATTTACATTACAGTGGTACCTCGACTTACGTTGTTATCACCTTACGTTATATTCGATATCCGTTACTTATAACGTAAGAAATTTGAATGCGACATCCGTTGATTGATTCGTCTTACGCCTTTCGTACCGGACCTGTCCGCTTGGAGCCCAGCTGAGCGCGCACTCCAGGGAGCGTCAGTGTGCTATTGTTTACAAGCGAGAGCGACCACCCACCCACACCCACGCATTCATACCAGTATATTGTCATTATTCCACTGTTTTTAGTGCTTGCAACTGCTAAATAAGCTACCATGGGTCCAAGGAAAGATCCTGTGGCAAAGAGGAACAGAAATATATGTACGATAGAAATGAAGAAGGAGATAATAGAAAAATATGAAAGTGGAGTGCGTATCAGTGAGCTGGCCAGGCTGTATGGTAAACCCTATTCTACCATCTCTACCATTGTGGATAAGAAATATTTAAGTAAAATCAAGGAAGCTGTTGTTGCAAAAGGTGCATCTGTGATCACAAAACACAGACCACAAGTGCTGGAAAATGTGGAAAGGTTGTTGTTGGTGTGGATCAACGAGAAACAGTTAGCAGGAGATACTGTTTCGGAGGGAATAATATGTGAAAAAGCAAGGCAGTTGCATGATGATCTCCTTAAGAAAATGCCTGCAACGAGTGAAGTGAGCGAATTTAAAGCCAGCAGAGGCTGGTTTCAAAAATTTAAGAAGCGTACTGGCATACATAGTGTTGTGAGGCATGGTGAGGAGCCAGTTGTGACAAAAGTGCGGCTGAAAATATGTGCCTGAATTCCAGGAGTACATAGAGGCTGAACAATTCCTCCCCAACAAGTGTTTAATTGTGATGAAACAGGCCTGTTTTGGAAGAAAATGCCCAACAGGACCTACATTACTCAGGAGGAAAAGGCACAGCCAGGACATAAGCCTATGAAAGACAGGCTAACTTTGATGCTTTGTGCCAATGCCAGTGGTGATTGCAAAGTGAAGCCTTTACTAGTGTATCTTTTGAAAATCCCGAGTGTTTGGCAGATGCGGTGTCAGCAAGTCTAACTTGTGTGTGATGTGGAAGTCTAACAAAATGGCTTGGGTCACAAAGGACATTTTCTTAGATTGGTTCAATGAAGTGTTTGGCCCCAGTGTGAAGAAATATCTATTGGACAATAATTTGCCACTTAAGTGCCTCCTGATAATGGACAATGCTCCTTGTCATCCTCCAAACTTGGTAGAGAAAATTGTGGAGGAGTTTAAATTCATCAAAGTGAAGTTCTTGCCCCCTAATACCACTCCTCTCCTCCAGCCCATGGACCAGCAGGTCATTTCCAACTTTAAAAACTCTATACCAAAGCAATGTTTCAAAGTGCTTTGATGTGACCACAGACATGAACATAACCCTAAGAGAATTTTGGAAAAACATTTCCATATGCTGCATTGTGTACACCTTATAGGTAAGGCTTGGGAGGAGTGACTACCAGGACTTTGAACTCTGCCTGGAGAAAATTGTGGCCAGACTGTGTCCTAGAGAGGGATTTTGAAGGTTTTGGGGCTGAGCCTCAGAACCCTGAGCCTGAGCCTGAGCCTGTTTTGGAAGAAATTGTGGAATTGGGCAAGTCTTTGGGGTTAGAGGTGAGTGGTGAGGATGTGGAACAGTTGGTGGAGGAGCACAAGGAAGAGCTAACCACTGAAGATCTGCAAGAGCTTCAACAGCAACTGGAACAAGAGAGCAGAGGTCAGGACAATGGTTCAAAGGGGGAGGTGAGGTGGAACAAAAATGGAAGAATGTGCCTTCTTCAAGGATTAGGAGATCTGTGCCAAATGGAGTGATGTGCAAGCATTTATGGATGAATATCACCCTAACCATGCTGTTGCAGGCCGTGCTGGCAACCTGTACAATGACACAGTGGTGTGTCATTTCAGGGATGTGTTAAAGAATCGCCAGACACAGAGCTCCCTGGACAAATTTGTTGTTAGAAAGAGGTCTAGTGACTCTCAAGCTGGTCCTAGTGGCATTCAAAGAAAAAGGGAAGTAACCCCAGAAAAGAACTTACCACCTGCAGTGTTAATGGAAGGATTCCCCTTCCAAACACTAGCATACTACTCCACCTTCTCCCTCCTCCGTCCTCACACATCAACAACTCTTCAATAAATGTAAGTGACATGTTATTGTACAATATTTGCATGTGTATTTATGTATTCTTTATTCAATTATTTATTATTTAATGTCCAAAAGTTCTAAAAAATATTTTATTTAACTACTTTTGGAAGTCTTGGACGGATTAAATTTATTTCCATTATTTCTTATGGGGAAAATTGATTCGTGTTACGTTTGTTTCGTCTTAAGAAATGCCCTCTCTGACGGATTAAAAACGTAAGTCGAGGTACCACTGTATTTCTTATGGGAAATAAGGGTTCGGATTACGAAAGATTCAGATTAAGTAATAGCTCCTGGAACGGATTAATTTCGTTAACCAAGGGTCCACTGTAATTGTACGATTTCCGGGGTGTTCGTTAGCCGGGAGTCCACTGTATTTACTTTTTATTTTTCATTCCTTCAAAATTGGCGCGATAGGCCTGAGTCGCCTAGACATGAGAGAATGGGTCTGCACACTCAGTGTGCGCTGGGTTAAAAAAATCCTGGACGCCTGGGTACCACATGGTAGCACCAGTTACATTCAGCTCCATCTTGGGTCAACATCATGGCACATCCTCGTGATTCACTCACGCCTCGTCGTATTAAGACTCTACTATTCGAGGAAAGTGATATACAATGTGAGATTAGTAGATTTGACACCGATGTGACCACTAATAATCAAGGAATTAGTGAAAATATCGACGATAACCCAGATGACCCTCAGCCCATCACCTCTGGGGTAGCCAGTGTGGCCACACCAGACCCTAGGCCAAGCACCTCTGGAATGGCGAGTGTTACCCTTAGGAAACTACGCAAGAGGAAACTATCATTTTCCCGGTGTTTTAGTGATAGTAAAAGTGATGTAAGTGACGATGAGATTGACTTTATGCCATTGGAGGATTCGTCTAGTGAAAGTGATGTTCATTATTCACCTGTGAAGCGTACTTTTAGTCGTCTTGGCCTACGTTCAGGAAGTGTGCCATATGTAGTCCCCAAGGGTCGTGGCAGGTCACGATCCAAAACCCCGGCCACTGATAGTGATTATGAAGGTGAATATGCGTGGATGGAGGAAGAAGTGGTGGGTGGCACGGTGCCTGGACCACATGGCATGGTGGGTGGACAGACAAAGGACCTCCCGGCACCCCCTCACCCATGTGCTGCCTCCACTCCTATCCCCCCACCTGCTCCCCCACGCCCCATGCCACAGGTCCACTCTGCACCATGTGACCATGATTGGAACTTGTCACAAAGTGTATTCGTGCCACAGCCTTTTGATTTTGATGTGAGTGGAAGTGGCATCCTGCCAGAATGTCCCATAACAAATGAGTCTACAGAGTTAGACTTTTTCCAGTTATACTTTGACGAGCCTATAATGAACTTGATAGTGACCCAGACGAACAATTATTACCGCTATATCATGGACAAGAACTACAGTGGACCCTCGGTTATCAGCCGTTCCTGTTATCGGCCAACTTGGTTATAGGCTGGTTTTTTGGCTCCTGGTTATCGGCCATATGGGACGCGTCCGTCCGCCAGCTGGGGCCGCTTGCGCTTTAGTTTCCCTGTGTCTCTCGGTGCCTGAGGAAGCTTCTGCTCATTCATCCAAACATTTCGCTTGTTTTCCATTGTTTTTTTGTCAGTGCAACTGCGAAATAAGTAACCATGGCTCCCAAGAAAGTTCCTAGTAAAGTTCCTGTGGTAAGGAAAGTGAGAAACACCATGGAATTTAAGAGAGAGGTGATTGAGAAATATGAGAGTGGTATGCAGGTGCTGGAACTTGCCAGGTTGTTTGGGAAAAACAAAACAACTATTACAACCATCCTGGCAAAGAAAGAACAAATCAAGAACGCTGATGTTGCCAAAGGAGTAGCTTTTGTAACAAAACAAAGGTCACCAATAATGGAAGAAATGGAAAAGTTATTGTTATTGTGGATTAAGGAAAAAGAAATAGTGGGAGAGAGTGTAGTGGAGTCTATTATTTGTGAGAAGGCAAGGCATTTGCATGAAGATCTTGTGAAGAAAACTCCTGGAACACATGCTGGTTGTAGTGAATTTAGGGCCAGCAAATGCTGGTTTGAGAGATTTAAGAAGCGTACTGCATACACAGTGTTGTAAGGCATGGTGAGGCTGCAAGTTCAGACAAACATGCTGCTGAAAAGTTTGTGACTGAATTTCAGGACTACAGTGGTACCTCGAGTTACGATGGTCCCCAAAATCGCCCTTTTATGTAAGTTTATTTTTTTAAATGCTTTTGTAAGTATATTTTTGGGGGTGTAAAAGGACTAGTCTATTTTACATTATTCCTTATGGGGATAAATTCGTTTGGTAATGGCACTTGAACAGCATTCTCGAACGAAAAAATATCGTAACTCGAGGTACCACTGTATATATAGACTGAAAATCTGAAACCCCAGCAAGTGTTTACTTGTGACGAAACAGGCCTGTTTTGGAAGAAAATGCCAAACAGGACCTACATCATGCAGAAGGAAAAGGCACTGCCAGGACACAAGCCTATGAAAGACAGGCTAACTCTCTTGTTGTGTAGTAATGCTAGTGGGGATTTCAAAGTGAAGCATTTACTTGTGTATCACTCTGAAAATCCAGAAGTGTTCAAGAAACACAATGTCCACAAGAAAAGATTGTGTGTGATGTGGAAAGCTAATCAAAACGGATGGGTCACAAGGCAAATTTTCAGAGATTGGGTTGATGATGTGTTTTGCCCAAGTGTGAAAAAATACCTTCAGGAAAACAATTTGGGACTCAAGTGCCTCCTGGTACTGGACAATGCTCCTTCACATCCTCCAGACTTTAGGGACTTCAGTTTTATGAAAGTGAAGTTCTTGCCTCCTAACACCACTCCTCTTCTCCAGCCCATGGACCAGCAGGTCATTTCTAACTTCAAGAAACTGTACACAAAAGCATTGTTTCAAAAGTGCTTTGAAGTGACCTCTGACACTGCATTGACCCTAAGAGAGTTCTGGAGGAATCACTTCAATATCTACAACTGCATAGGCCTTATAGGTAAGGCTTGGAAGGGAGTGACTTCAAGATTTAAGATGATTTATATCTCTGTAAAAATTACAATGTGTGTTTTACATTTAAAGGCATGCCTAGCATGCCTGGGCATGCTAGGCATTTCGGGCAGACTTAATACAAGTTCTTAATCTATATTACAAATTACATATGAATACAAATTTCAAATGATTGTGGCCGGATTCTGTCCAACAGAGGGATTTTGAAAGGTTTGAGGCTGACCCTGACGACCCTGTGCCTGTTGTGGAAGGTACTGTGCCATTGGGCAAGTCCCTGGGGTTGAAGGTGAGTGGCGAGGATGTGGAAGAGTTGGTGCAGGACCACAGGGAAGAGCTAACCACTGATGAGCTGCAAGAGCTGGAGCTGGAACAGCATCAGATCAGAGTTGAGGCTATTGCTTCAGAAAGGGAGGAGGAAGAGGAAATGAAGGAGGTGCCTTCTTCAGTGATTAACCCTTTGGGGGTCGCGAGGCCCTCTCCCAAATTCGTTCTCAGGGTCGCAAACTTTTCGGAAAAAAAAAAAAATTATTTTTTTCTTATGAAATGATAAGAGAACCTTTTTCCGATCATAACGCAACCAAAATTATGAAATTTGATGGAAAACTAACGGAATTATGCTCTCGCGAGGTTAGCGGTATCGATGACATTTACACATCGGCGATTTCGCCAACTTTGAGCCCTATTTTCGGCAAATTCCAATGTTTCAGTCTACTAAAATTATAGCTATTTCACTAGAATTCCATTTATTCTATCAATTGTGTAGTATAAGAAACCGCAAATTTACCGATTTCAACTACCCAATAAGGTTGTCAGAAATTGTCAATTTGGTCAATTTCACACAAATTTCAAAAGAGGCCAATTTCAAAATAGGGTCCAGAATAAACGAGACAGACATTCCGGACACTCAAATAACATTTTATTTGTTCATTAGTCACGTCTCCAGGCCCCTCTTACATTACTTTTGCTTTCCATTTTGAATATTTCTCACAAAAATTAGAAGATTTACTGTTATGTATACAACTGCATCATTGTAAAAATGGTATAAATAATATCAGCGCACTTGTGCAAGAATATTAGACTACCCAGTTGATGTGTATTGGACGCATTGCGTGATTTGTTTACTCTTGAACATCGGCGAAAATCGAACATTTTCGCTACTTTGCGCTCAGTTTCAAGGTACTTGTCATCGTGAAACCAGTCAAAATTATCTCTATTTCTGTAATATATCATCCATTCTATCAAATGAGACTAAGAAAACTAGAATACAAGCATAAATACTACACGAAAATAGACTGCAAAGTCGCTGTTTTGAACCAAAAACACGGTCAGAGTTTTTTATCCTCATTATGCAATGTGTGGTGCAGGATTTTTTTTATACTGCTCACACTGACCGCACAGACCAATTCTCTCACATCAAGGCATACCAGCCTGTTTCCACTTGATTTGAGAGCGCTAGAATTTAGGCGTACTAGTACGACAAAAACCCTGGCGCGTAAGCCGTACTAGTACGGCCGAAACCCTGAAAGGGTTAAGGAAATGTGTGGAATGTGGAATAGGTTGCAAAGTTTTGTTGAAAAATATCATCCTGACCAAGCTGAAACAAGCCATATCTGCAACATGTTTAGTGACAAAACCTTGTCCCACTTCAAGGAAATATTAAAGAGGTGCCAGAAACAGAGCACTCTGGACAGTTATTTTTCTTGACAGGGGTCCAGTGACTCTCAAGCTGGTCCTAGTGGAATTAAAAGAAAAAGAAGAAGGGAAGTAACCCCAGATAAGGACTTGTTACCTGAAGTCCTTATGGAGGGGGATTCCCCCCTTCCAAAAACTAACTCCTCACTATTTCCTCCTCTCTATCTTCCAGATGCCAGCATTAGTCTTCAATAAAGGTATGTAATACTGATTTAATTGTTAAAAAAAATACTTTTTTGTGAATATTTTTGTCTGGAATGGATTAATTGTATTTACATTAATTCTTATGGAGAATATTATTTCGGTTATAGGCCATTTCGGTTTTAGGCCGAGTTTCTGGAACGGATTACGGCCGATAACCGAGGGTCCACTGTAGTAAGAAAATAGAAGAAAACCAAGAGGGGTGCGTATATATATGCTTGTATATGCATGTGTAGTGTGACCTAAGTGTAAGTAGAAGTAACAAGACATACCTGAAATCTTGCATGTTTATGAGACAGAAAAAAAGACACCAGCAATCCTATCATCATGTAAAACAAATACAGGCTTTTGTTTTACACTCACTTGGCAGGACGGTAGTACCTCCCTGGGTGGTTGCTGTCTACCAACCTATTACCTAGGATTTTATATATCTTTCTTTCTTTCAACACGTCGGCCGTTTCATACTGAGGCAGGGTGGCCCAAAAGGAAAAACGAAAGTTTCTCCTTTTACATTTAGTAATACAGTGGTCCCTCGGTTTTCGTGCATCTCCAAACTCGAACATTTATGTAAGTGTATTTTCGTAAGTGCTGTTGCAAGTGTATTTTTGGGGGTCTGAAATAGACTGTGGAAACTTTTTGGGTCACTCGAGTTCCACAGGGTAAGTGAGCCGTAAGGAGCCTTAAACATACCACGGATCGGCCCTCGGAGTTCAGGAACCCACACACCCAACCAAAACAAAACATATACATCCAAGTTGACGAAGGTAACTATTGTGTACATTTTAATTGATAGATTTATTCACCTAGGAACACCTAGGCAAGTTTGTACAGTTAGAAACTAATATTAGGATTATTAAGGCAACGTTAGATATTAATACTGTAGCTCTAGCACCCTAATATAGGTAGATATAAGCCTTAAATAGGAACATTAGATTATGTTAGCTAACGAGAACTAGCAGCTTCACACTTGAATCTAAGCGGGAGAGAGCGCTAGTCCTCTTTCTTGACTTGGACACCGTGGTGTTAACAGGGTACTAAGAGCTGGAGCTCGGTCCCCCACGTGTCTTCAAAATACTTGCCTGGGAACCAAGAACCACAGAGGCTTCCCGACGTACTGTGGATTCGTCTCTGGCCCAGGCCTCCACAGTAAGATAATATACTCTGCATTTCTCTTGGTGAAGCTGGCCGGCGATATTCGGAGTAAGGTGGGGTTATTTGAGCTGTGGGTTATAAGCGGGCGAAGGCCCACTATAAGGTAATAATTGTGGGCAATCCCCCTTAAGTATTAGTCTAGAAGCTAGTGTCACTTACTGTATATTGCTTAAGGGATATCCTTTGAAACCAGGGAACGCTGAGGTGCAGGCAGGTCACTAATACCACCTTAATTTACAGATAAGACTCTTCCCTGCACATGGTGTTTGGAGGGGGTTTATAGCTTAGGAAGTCCAGGATACACATGTCCACTCCATCAGGTGAGTTAACCCTTTCTTAATAGTGCATGAAGTGGGGAACTCTTTTACTGCAGTTAGCTAGAAATTTGTCCCATAGTCACTTGTAAGTCTGAGAGAAGTGTCTCAGAGTGTCGATGTCAACAGTGCTTGCTCTAAGTGCAGCTTACAAGGAGGCAGTCCCAAAACAAGTTTCTATATAGACTAACCTACGTGACATTATTTCTTAACCCTTAAACTGTCCACACGTAGATATACGTTCACTCGCGAAAGTGACCGAACGTATATCTACGTTTTATTTTACATTCGTTCAAATTTAGTGCAATAGGCCTGAGTCGCCTAGACATGAGAGAATGGGTCTGCGCCCTCAGTGTGCGCAGTATGAAAAAAATCGGGGACGCCAGGGTACCGCATGGTAGCCCCAGTTAGTTTCAGCTCCATCTTGGGTCAACATCATGGCACACCCCCGTGATTCACTCACGCCTCGTCGTATTAACACTACTATTCTCGGAAAGTGATAGAGAACGCGAGCTTAGTGGATTTGACAGTGATATAGCCACTAATAATCAAGGAATTAGTGAAACTATTGATGACAACCCAGATGACCCTCAGCCCATCACCTCTGGGGTGGCCGGGGTGGCCAGTGTGGCCAGTGTGGACAGTGTGGCCAGTGTGGACAGTGTGGCCATACCAGACCCTCAGCCCAGCACATCTGGTGTGGCCAGTGTGGCCACAGACCCTCAGCCCAGCACCTCTGGGGTTGCTAGTGTTACTACCCAAAGGCAGCTCCGCAAGAGGAAATTATCATTTTCCATGTGTTATGATAGTGACGATAGTGAAGGTGATATAAGTGACGATGATGAAATTGATTTTATGCCCATAGACGATTCGTCGAGTGACAGTGATTATCATTATTCCCCAGTGAAACGTACTTATGGGCGTCATTACCTACGTTCAGGCAGTGTGCCATATGCAGTCAGAGGCAAGGGTCGTGGCAGTTCACGATCCAAAACCCCAGCCACTGATAGTGAAAGTGATAATGAAGGAGAGTATGCTGGGATGGAGGAAGAGGTGGTGGGTGGCATGGTGCCTGGACCTCGTGGCGCGGTGTGTGGACAGACAAAGGACCACGAGGCACCCTCTCAATCATGTGCTGGCCCCACTCCCGTCCCTCCTGCTCCCCCACGTCCCATGTCACAGGTCCACCCTGCACCATCTGATCGTGAATGGAAGTGGACTGAACATACATCATTCGTGCCACATCCTTTCAATTTTGATGGCAGTGGAAGTGGCATCATGCCACACTGTCCCATCACAAATGAGTCTACAGAGTTAGACTATTTTCAACTATACAGTGGACCCCCGAGTTTCGTAAAAACTTCACTCCTGAAGTCTGCTCAAGTGCCATTACCGAACGAATTTACTCCCTTAAGGAAAAATTTCACGTAGGTTAGTCTATTTCCGACCCCCAAAAATACACTTCCACAAGAACTTACAAAATTATACTTACATAATTGCACGGTTTCCGGGGTATTCGTTAACCGAGGGTCCACTGTACTTTGATGAGCCAATAATGAACCTGATTGTTACTCAGACCAACCTGTACTACCAGTATACAATGGACCATGCAGATTTTTCAGAATCGTCACGGCTGCACAGGTGGAAAGATACAACTGTGGCTGAAATGTATTTATTCCTTGGCACTGTCATGCTTATGCCACACACATATAAGAACAATATAGCAAACTACTGGTCCACAGACCACTTCATTAGCACTCCAGTCTTCCGTGACCTCCTTCCCTGCAACAGATTCCTTCTGTTGCTGAGAATGTTGCACTTCTCAGATAGGAATACACCACACCGAAATGACCTCCTCTACAAAATCCGGGAATTGTTTATGTATCTCAAGCAAAAATTCAGTGCCTACTTTTATCCATTCAAGAACATTGTTGTTGACGAGTCCTTGATTCTGTTCAAGGGACGACTGTCATTCAAACAATATATACCAAGCAAACGTAATCGCTTTGGTATAAAACTGTTTGTTATGTGTGACTGTGAGACTGGTCTTGTGTTGGATGTCATTATCTACACAGGTAAAAAACATTGATGATCCAGGCGATGTTGGGCATTTCTTGATTGTTAAGATGATGCAGCCATACCTGGCAGGCCATACATTGTTACAGACAACTGGTACACAAGCCCTATGCTTGCTGATTTCCTACGTGTGAACAATACTGATATATGTGGAACAGTGAGAAGAAATAGAAAACACATGCCAAAGTTCACTGGAGGAAGTGTAGTGCAGGCGTTTCATGCCAATGACATCATGGCACTGTCATGGCATGACAAAGGGACGTGACATTGCTGTCAACCATCCACAGAAACGAGATGGTACAAACAGACAGAATGAGCACGCTCAACAATCAACCTATTGAAAAGCCAGCTGTTGTCATCGGCTATACAAACAATATGCGACTAGTCGACAAGTGTGACATGATGATAGGCTTTGTTGACTGTGTGCGTAGGAGTCGCAAGTGGTATATAAAAGTGTTTTTCCACCTTGTGGACATTGCAATGCTCAATGTCTTCAACATGTATGAAATAAAGACTGGAAGCGACAACGATATGCAGAATTCACCCTAAATGTCATCAAGCAGATAGGAGAAAGTATGGTACCACACCTATACCTGCCACTCCACAGCGACCTGTCACCCCACAACAGCGACCTGTCACTCCACAACAGCGACCTGTCACTCCACAACC
The DNA here is from genome assembly GCA_009830355.1 of Cherax destructor. NCBI lineage: Eukaryota > Metazoa > Arthropoda > Malacostraca > Decapoda > Parastacidae > Cherax > Cherax destructor. The sequence continues at coordinate 14,191 of WNWK01027829.1, read as the reverse complement.
AGAGGGGAAGTGCCCAACCGAATTATCCCTAACTGTCACTGCCTGATACCATTACCATCTACTCCAAAGAAGAAGTACTCTCAGAAAAAGTGTGTTGTGTGTGCTTACAGTACACAGCGACCCCTAGTGCGAAAAGACACACGATTCATGTGTCAGCAATGTGGAGTGGCACTCTGTATGAATCCATGCTTCTTCGAGTATCATACAGTGGTGGACTTCTAGAAACATAAATAGGACCTGTAAATACCTTGTATATATATGTAAACAATAGTAAGTGATTGAACCAGGTGTACAAATTTATTTATCAGTGTGAACATGTGTGTTTGTGACAGTATGATTACTAATTCAGTAACAAATATTTGTGTCTAAACAAGAATTGGCAATGAAATGAATAGATCTGCATCAAAACATTATTATCATAGCATGAAAACAACAGAAAATGGAAAAAAAATGGAAAAAAACGATAAATGTTTCTTGTTTCTGCAAGCGGCAGTGCTCCATTTTGCCGACACCACATCATTTAGCACCAACTTCACGGGCTTATATCTCGGTAAGTACTGGCCCTAAAATGTTTTTTTTTAGCCTATCCTATTTATAAAAATGTGCTCTTCATTTTTTAGAAAAAAAAAAGATTTTTTTTTTTCAAAATATTCGGTCACTTTCGCGAGTGAACGTATATCTACGTGTGGACAGTTTAAGGGTTAAGGAAGTAAATTCGTTCGGTAATGGCACTTGAGCAGCATTCTGAGCATTCTGGAACGAATTTTCGGCGAAAAACGAGGGACCACTGTATATACAGGAGAAGGGGTTACTAGCCCCTTGCTCCTGGCATTTTAGTCGCCTCTTACGACACGCATGGCTTACGCAGGAAGAATTCTGTTCCACTTCCCCATGGAGATAAGAGGAAATAAGAACAAGAACTAGTAAGAAAATAGAAGAAAACCCAGAGAGGTGTGTATATACAGTGGTACCCCGACTTACGATATTTTTTCATTCCAGAATGCTGTTCAAGTGCCATTACCAAACGAATTTATCTCCATAAGAAATGATGTAAAATAGACTAGTCCTTTTAGACCCCCAAAATTACACTTACAAAAGCATTTAAAAAAATCAACTTACATAAAAGGGTGTGTTTGGGGACCATCGTAAGTCGGGGTACCACTGTATATGCTTGTACATGAATGTGTAGTGTGACCTAAGTGAAAGTAGAAGTAGCAAGATGTACATGAAATCTTGCATGTTTATGAGACAGAAAAAAGACACCAGCAATCCTACCATCATGTAAAACAATTACACTTGGCAGGATGGTAGTACCTCCCTGGGCGGTTCCTGTCTACCAACCTACTACCTAGGATTCTATATATACAGTGGACCCCCGGATTACGTAATTTTTTCGTTTCAGAATGCTGTTCAAGTGCCATTACCGAACGAATTTGTTCCCTTAAGGAATAATGTAAATTAGATTAGTCTTTTTAGACCCCCAAAAATACACTTACAACAGCACTTACAAAAATAAACTTACATAAAAGGGCGAGTTTGGAGACTAATGTAAACTAGGGGTCCACTGTACTTTGATAATTATTATTATGTGTACCTGTACCTAAATAAACTTACACTGTGCTGGCATGCAGGAACACATTAAAATCATTAAGAGTGTCTTATTAGTCTTGAAGATGCCATATTAATAATGATGATAATAATAATAATAATAATAATAATAACACAATAATAATCACTCTGAGGCACACTAAATGTCGTATATTACATTAATATAGACATTTTGATTAATCCATCTATGATATTTTTTCAAAATTATATAATAAACATGCTACGTAACATATAAACAATGACAATAGGATCAATCCTATTATCTGCCTCAGTGATGGAGGCAATGATGTTGGCAAGCATAGAAGCGAGGATTTAGTTAGAAGGTACAGGCCAGCAATAGACATAATTAGGAAGAGGGGGGCACCCTGTTATATGTGGCATTTTGCCAAGAAGGGGTGTTGGAAATGAATGGTTGTCCAGAGCAATTGGTATTAATTGTTGGCGGGACAAACACTGTAAGGATAATGCAGTACCATTCATTGACAACTGGGACCACTTCTACGGTAGAAATGACATGTATGCCAGGGATGGGGTTCACTTATCTAGTGCAGGTGTGGGTTTTCTTGCTAGCTCAGTTGAGGGTGTTGTTAGGACTTTAAACTAGGATTAGTTAGGGGTAAGGGCTTAGAAATGGAAAATAATGAGTATGGATATACTGACTTAGGAATTGATATTATGAATCTTAATAATAACATGGACAGTAACAGGTAAAGTGGAAGAACAGAAATCAGCAGGAAGAGAAAAGAGAAGGGAGGTTTTCTAAATATTTTTTTATACTAATAGTCGTAGTGTGAGAAATAAGATGGACGAATTGAGATTAGATGCAAGTGCTGGTAATATTGATGTTTTTGCAATAACTGAGACGTGGTTTAATATGAAAAATTGGGACATGCCTGCCGAATGTAACATTCAGGGTTTTAACCCTTTCAGGGTTTTTGACGTACTAGTGAGGCTTATGCACCAGGGCATTTGACGTACTAGTACGCCTAAATTCTAGCGCCCTCAAATCAAGCAGAAACAGGCTGGTAGGCCTAGATGTGAGAGAATGGGTCTGTGCGGTCAGTGTGCGCAGTATAAAAAAAAATCCTGCACACCGCTGCATAATGAGGAAAAAAAACTGACCGTGTTTTTGGTTTAAAACAGCGAATTTGCAGTCTATTTTCATATGGTATTTATGCTTGTATTCTCGTTTTCTTAGTCTCATTTGATAGAATGAATGATATATTACAGAAATAGTGATAATTTTGACTGGTTTCACGATGACAAGTACCTTGAAACTGAGCGCAAAGTAGCGAAAACGTTCGATTTTTGCCTATGTTCAAGAGTAAACCAAACACGCCATGCGTCCAATACACATCAACTGGGCAGTCTAATATTCTTGCACAAGTGCGCTGATATTATTTATACCGTTTTTACAATGATGCAGTAGTATACATAACAGAAAATCTTAAATTTTTTGTGAGAATAAAAATTCAAAATGGAAAGCAAAAGTAATGCAATAGGAGCCTGGAGACGTGACTATTGAACAGATAAAATGTTATTTTAGAACCAGGAATGCCTGTCTTGTTTATTCTGGACTCTATTTTAAAATTGGCATCTTTTGAAATTTGTGTGAAATTGGCAATATTGCCAATTTCTGACTGCTTTATTGGGTAGTTGAAATCGGTAAATTGGTGGTTTCTTGTACTCAATCGATAGAACAAATGGAATTCTACAATAATAGCTATGATTTTCGTAGACTGAGACATTGGAATTGGCCGAAAATAGGGCTCAAAGTGGGCGAAATCGCCGATGCGAAAATATCTTCAATACTGCTAACTTTGCAAGAGCATAATTCCGTTAGTTTCTCACCAAATTTCATACTTTTGGTGGCGTTATGATCGGAAAAAGATGCTCTATCATTTCATAAGATTTTTTTTTTTCCGAAAATGTTTCGACCCTGAGAGAGAGTTAAGAATCGAGGTCTCAACCCTGAAAGGGTTAAATTGTTCCAAATAGACAGAAGTATCAGGAAGAGGGATGGGGTGGCACTCTATGTCCATGATTATTTAAATTGTTGCATAAAAATGGGTATAAAGTCTGAAATAATACATACAGAGTCTGTCTGGATAGAATTTTCAGAGGGGTGTGAAAAATTGATTTTAGGCGTGATATACCATCCTCCAAACTTAGATAGGGAACAAGGGAGACTACTTTGGGAGGAAATTGTTAAGGCCACAAGGCACGATAACATAGTAATTCTAGGGAACTTTAACTTTAGTCAGATTGATTAGAATTTCTTGTCAGGGAATTTAGAATCTAACGACTTTTTATTAGTAGTTCAAGATTGTTTTTTGAAGCAGTTTGGGACAGAACCTACAAAGGAAAATAACCTACTTGACTTGGTTCTGGCAAACAAGGAAACCCTTGTTAATTATTTAGAAATTACAGAGGAACTCGGCACAAGCGACCACAAATTAATTACCTTTAGCATTGATTACAATGGGCTTAGAGAACACTTATCATCTGTGGACTGGGGTAACGAAGAGAGCTATCAATATGACAGCTTTCTTAACATTATACAGGCTGCCCAAAGAACATTTATCCCGTATAAAGAAATTAGATCAAGTAGAAATGACCCAAAATGGATGAATAATAGGCTCAAATATCTTTTAGGGCAGAAGAAAGGAATTTATAGGTGTATAAAAAGAGGTGAGGGTCATCTTATAAATCAGTATACTGACATTAAGAGGGACATTAAAAAGGGGATAAGAAAAGCTAAATGGGACTATGAAATTAAAATTGCTAGGGATTTAAAAACTAACCCCAAAAGTTTTTTCCATGTTTAAAGAACAAAAGTTAGAGATAAGATAGGTCCCCTTAAAAATAACTCTGGGCATCTTACTGACAAGGAGAATGATATGTGCTCTATTTTTAATAATTATTTTCTCTCGGTTTTCACACAATAAGACACTAATAATATCCCAGTAATTAATTTTTATAGTGGCCCGGAAGAAGATAAATTATGTAATATCACAGTCACTAGCGAAATGGTTATGAAAGAAGTAGACCGACTGAAACAGAATAAGTCGCCAGGTTCTGATGAACTTTTTGCAAGGGTTCTTAAGGAATGCAAAATGGAACTCTGTGGACCATTAACTAACATTTTTAATTTATCTCTCCAAACAGGTGTAGTGTCTGATATGTGGAAGATAGCTAATGTAATTCCTATTTTTAAAGCAGGGGACAAGTCATTACCGTCAAATTACCGCCCAATAAGCCTGACCTCAATTGTAGGCAAATTACTAGAGTCAATTATAGCTGATATTATAAGAAGTTGGTGGATGAATTTGGTAGGGTGTGTAAAAGAAGAAAATTGAAAGTGAATATAGGAAAGAGTAAGGTGATGAGGATAACAAAAAGAATAGGTGACGAAAGATTGGATATCAGATTGGAGGGAGAGAGTATGGAGGAGGTGAATGTATTCAGATATTTGGGAGTGGACATGTCGGCGGATGGGTCTATGAAGGATGAGGTGAATCATAGAATTGATGAGGGAAAAGGGTGAGTGGAGCACTTGGAGTCTGTGGAGACAAAGAACCTTGTCTATGGAAGTAAAGAGGGAATGTATGAGAGTATAGTTATACCAACGCTCTTATATGGGTGTGAAGCATGGGTGATGAATGTTGCAACGAGGAGAAGGCTGGAGGCAGTGGAGATGTCATGTCTGAGGTCAATGTGTGGTGTGAATATAATGCAGAGAATTCGGAGTTTGGAAATTAGGAGGAGGTGCGGGATTACCAAAACGATTGTCCAGAGAGCTGAGGAGGGGTTGTTGAGGTGGTTTGGACATGTAGAGAGAATGGAACGAGACAGAGTGACTTCGAGAGTGTATAAATCTGTAGTGGAGGGAAGGCGGGTAGGGGTCGGCCTAGGAAAGGTTGGAGGGAGGGGTAAAGGAAGTTTTGTGTGCGAGGGCTTGGACTTCCAGCAAGCATGTGTGAGCGTATTTGATAGGAGTGAATGGAGGCATATGGTTTTAATACTTGACGTGCTGTTGGAGTGTGAGCAAAGTAACATTTATGAAGGGATTCAGGAAACGGCAGGCCGGACTTGAGTTCTGGAGATGGGAAGTACAGTGCCGGCACTCTGAAGGAGGGGTGTTAATGTTGCAGTTTTATAACTGTAGTGTAAAGCACCCTTCTGGCAAGACAGTGATGGAGTGAATGATGATGAAAGTTTTTCTTTTCGGGCCACCCTGCCTTGGTGGGAATCGGCCGATGTGTTAATAAAAAAAATAAAATTATAAGAAGCCATCTAGATAACCATAATTTGATTAATGATACTCAGCATGAATTCACGAGGGGCCATTCCTGCCTATCTAATTTATTAACCTTCTTCAGTAAAGCTTTTGAGGTTGTTGATCACGATAAAGAATTCGATATTGTTTATTTAGATTTCAGTAAGGCTTTTGATAGAGTACTGCAACAGAGACTGTTAAAGAAAGTGGCAGCTCATGGCATTGGGGAAAAAGTGCTGTCATGGATCGAGCCATGGCTCACCAGTAGGAAGCAGAGAGTGTGCTTAAATGGGGTTAAATCCGAGTGGGGATCTGTAACAAGTGGCGTTCCACAGGGATCAGTCTTAGGCCCGTTGTTGTTTAACCCGTAAACGGTCCAAACGTATACAGTATATACGTTAGTACCGCTACTGCCCCAAACGTATATTTACGTTTAATTTTTCCTGCCTCCAGATTTGGCACGATAGCCATGAGATGCCTGGTAAGCATAGAATGGGTCTTAACGCTTGGTGTGTGCTGTACAGTGGAACCCCAAGTTTCAAACACCTCGGCAATCAAACAAATTGAGTTTCGAACACATTTTTCAAACAAATTTTGTCCCGCCAATTGAACAAGTGCGTACCAGACCTGTCCGCCCAGGCGCTTGCGCGCCTCACCATGCAAGCGCCATGAGCCAGTCTAGTTTTGGTTACACTTGAGTGAACATTACCCTGCACGCTCATCCAAACATTTCACAATAAATTGTGTTTGGAGCTTGTTCATTAAGTGCGACTGAGAAATAAGCTACCATGGGTCCCAAGAAAGTTCCTAGTGGTACCCCTGTGGTAAAGAAAGTGAGAAACACCATAGATATGAAGAAGGAAATTATACAAAAATACGAGTGGTGTGCGAATATCTGAAATTGCCAGGATATATAGCAAAAACAGGTCAACTATCGCTTCTATCCTGGCAAAGAAGGAACAAATCAAGGAAGCTGATGTTGCAAAAGGTGTTGATATGGTAGCCAAAAATAGACCACAAATAGTCAAACAGGTTGAGAAGTTGTTGCTGGTGTGGATCAAGGATAAAGAGTTAGCGGGTGATAGTGTGTCGGAGACAATTATTTCTGAAAAGGCAAGGCAGTTGCATGCCGATCTTGCAAAGAAAATGCCTGGAACCAGTGCTGATTGTAGTGTTAGTGATTTTAAGGCCAGCAGAGGCTGGTTTGACAGATTTAACCCTTTCAGGGTCCGTGCCATAGTTCTATGGCTTTGAGTTCTGGGTCCAAACCGTAGATCTACGTCATGAGCTCAGCTCACTCAGATAAGCTTTGAACGGTAAATTTGGGCGTAGATATGAAAGAATACATCTATGTGGTAAGTGTGCACCACATAAAACAAATCCTGCAGCACACAGTGCATAATGAGAAAAAAAAAACTGAAACCATAATTTTCGATTAAAACAGCGACTTTGCAGTGTTTTTTCGTATACTTTTTATAGTTGTATTTGCGATTTCTTGGTCTCATTTGATAGAATGGACGATATATGACAGATATAGAGATGATTTTGATTGGTTTTAGTAATGGAAATGGCTTGAAACTGAGCTCAATGTAGCGGAAATGTTAAATTTTTGCCGATGTTCAGGAGTAAACAAATGACCTAACACGTCTAATACGCGCCAGCTGGTGGGTCTAATATACGTTCACAAATGTTGTGATATTATTTGTACAATTATTACAATATTGCATTACAGTAAATCTTCCATTTTTTGGTTTGAATAAAAATTAATTATGTGAATAAAAAATCAAAACGGAATTCATTTGTGAAGACTGAAAACGTAATTAATGAACAGAGGAAATGTTAGTTTAGTGCCAGGAATGCCTGCATTGTTTATTCTGCACCCTATTTTGAAATTGGAATATTTTGAACTTTGTGTTAAATTGGTTAAATTACCAATTTCCGATCACTTTATTTTGTAGTTGAAAAAGTTGACTGGGCGATTTCTTGTGCTCAATCGATAGAATAGAAGTAATACTAGTGAAATAGCTAAGAATTTGGTCGACTGGAATAATGTAATTAGCCTAAAATGGGAGTCAAAGTCGGCAAAATTGCCGATGCGTAAATATCGCTGACACATCAAAATTCGCGAGAGCATAATTTCGTAAATTTTCAATCAAATTTCGTACTTTTTGTTTTATTACCTTCAGAAAAAGATTTTCTACCATTTCATAAGAAAAAAATAAGATTTTTTTTTTTTAAATTCTTGGACACTGGCGCACCCGTTCCAAAAATGGCCTTGGACCCTGAAAGGGTTAAGAAGCGTAGTGGCATACACAATGGGATAAGGTATGGTGAGGCTGCCAGTTCAGACAAACGTGCAGCTGAAAAATTCATAAACGAGTTTCAGGACTACATAAAAACTGAAAATTTGAAACCCGAACAAGTGTTCAATTGTGACGAAATAGGCCTGTTTTGGAAGAAAATGCCCAACAGGACCTACATTACTCAGGAGGAAAAGGCAATGCCAGGACACAAGCCTATGAAATACAGGCTATCTCTTATGTTTTGTGCTAATGCTAGTGGGGATTTTAAAGTGAAGCCTTTACTGGTGTATCACTCAGAAAATCCCAGAGTGTTCAAAAAACACAATATCGTCAAGAATAGATTGTGTGTCTTGTGGAGAGCTAGTCAGAATGCATGGGTCACAAGGAAACTTTTCAGTGACTGGATCCATGAAGTGTTTGGCCCCAGTGTGAAAAAAATACCTACAGGAAAAGGAATTGGACCCCAAATGCCTCCTGTTACTGGACAATGCTCCTGCACATCCTCCAAACTTGGAAGACCTACTGTGTGACGACTTCAATTTTATAAAAGTGAAGTTCTTGCCTCCTAACACTACTCCTCTCCTCCAGCCCATGGACTAGCAGGTCATTTCCAACTTCAAAAAACTCTACACAAAAGCAGTGTTTGAAAAGTGCTTTGAAGTGAACTCGGACACTGAATTGACCCTTAGAGAGTTCTGGAAGAATCACTTCAATATCTACAACTGCATATACCTTATAGGTAAGGCTTGGAATACAGTGACTTCCAGGACTTTGAACTCTGCTTGGAGACCATTGTGGCCAGGTTGTGTCCAACAGAGGAATTTTGAAGGGATTGAGGCTGACCCTGACCCTGTGCCTGTTGTGGAAGGTACAGTGGACCCTTGAAAATTGTCTCCCTTGAAGATCGGTGAATTTGAAAATCGTCCACTTTTCGGCAAAATATTGACTTGAAATTCGTCCGTTGACTTAAAAATCGGCGGTCATCTGAAACGCATCCGTGTGGCCTCCCAGCCGCCTGGGCACATAAACACCACATTGAGCGTCAGTGTGCCATTGTTTACCAGCGAGTGACCGCCACCCAAGCATTCATACCATACATTTTGTCATTATTCCATTCGTTTTAGTGCTTGCAACTGCTAAATAAACCACCATGGGCCCAAAGAAAGCTCCTAGTGCCAGCTCTTTGCTAAAGGCGAGAAACACGATAGAATTCAAGAAAGAACACACCAGACAGGGTACTTCCCCACACCAGGCAGGGTACTTCCCCACACCAGGCAGGGTACTTCCCCACACCAGGCAGGATACTTCCCCACACAAATCAGCCAGGGTACTTCCCCACACCAAGCTCAAACAAATGTCTTATTTTAGGTTAAATGTTTTATTTTAGGTTAATATAGACATTTTCATTACTCCATCTATGATATTTTCTTCAAAATTATATAAGAAACATGTTACATATCATATAGAATATAAACATCGATATAATGTTTATATGCTATCGAGTGGTGAGTTGGGTGGAGAGTAAACATTACGTTTTCTCTGATGCAGCGTTAGAGAAAACTGTAAATCTTGCGTCTGGTGCAGTAACTGCCCATCATACGCGTTTGTTTACAATTCCCGGCATGAATTATTCATTACTTCTCCCTTTGTTTATGATGGCATCTAAAGGTAGTTGTTAGAAACGATTAAACTCAGTGAACATGGTAATAATATGGATGTGTAGTGTAATAATAAGGCTGTGTAGTGAAGCCGCGGGTGGGGGGCTACGTACGTGTACCTACGTCTACAGGCTACCTACACTGAATTCCTACAAATAAATACTAAACACCTCTCTCCCTACATTAAGACTAACAAATATTTTAAAGTAAGTAATGAATGTACTGTGGCAGTAAAAGACAAAGAATGGAAGTAACCCCGGAAAAGGACTTGGTACTTGAAGTCTATGGAAGGGATTTCCTATTCCAAACAATAGTAACTCTTATATCCTCTACCCTCCTCCTGTCTTCCACACATCAACTACTCTTCAATAAAGGTAAGTGTTAAGTTATTACTGTTTTATACTTGATTTACATTATTTCTTATTGGGAAAATGGTTTTGAAAATCGTCCATTTTGAAAATATGCGGACTCTCAGGAACGGATTAATCACAATTTTCAAAGGTCCACTGTATTGTGGCATTGGGCAAATCCCTGGGTTTGGAGGTGAGTGGCGAGGATGTGGAGGACCACAGGGTAGAGCTAACAACTGAAGAGATGCAAGAGCTGGAACTGGAAGAGCATAAGACCAGAGTTGAGGCTCTTGTTTCACAGGAGGAGGAAGAGAGACTGGTTGAGGTGCCTTCTTCAGAGATTAAGGAGATTTGTTCAAAGTGGAACAATGTTCAAAGGTTTGTGGAGAAATACCACCCTGACCAAGCTGAAACAAGCCATATCAGCAACATGTTCAGTGACAAAACAATGTCCCACTTCAGGCAAATCTTAAAGAGGCGCCAGAAACAGAGGACTCTGGACAGTTATTTTGTGCGACAAGGGTCCAGTGACTCTCAAGCTGGTCCTAGTGGGATTAAAAGACAAAGAAGGGAAGTAACCCCAGATAGGGCTTTGATACCTGAAGTCCTTATGGAGGGGGATTCCCCTTCCAAACACTAAGCCCTCCCTCCCTCACTCCTCCTCCCTATCTTCCATATGCCATCAACAATCTTCAATAAAGGTAAGTAAAAATGTTATTTTATTTGTTTAAATATTTAAATATACATGCATTTATTTAATATATCTTTACTAAATGTATTTTTTTTTAATATTTTTGGATTTCTGGAACGGATTAATTGTATTTCCATTATTTCGTATGGGAAATATTGATTCGACTTCCGAACATTTCGAGTTTAGAACAAGCTCCTGGAACGGATTATGTTCAAAACTCGGGGATCCGCGGAGTATAAAACAAATTCCAACCACACAATAGAGCAAAAAACTAATGTCAAAGACCTGGGAGTGATCATGACAGAGGATCTCACCTTCAAGGACCATAACACTGTAGCAATCGCATCTGCCAGAAAAATGACAGGATGGATAATGAGAACCTTCAAAACCAGGGATGCCAAGCCCATGTAGACACTTTTCAGGTCGCTTGTTCTATCTAGGCTGGAATATTGCTGCACACTAACTGCACCTTTCAAGGCAGGTGAAATTGCTGAACTAGAAAATGTACAGAGAACCTTCACGGCACGCATAACTACAATAAACCACCTCAATTACTGGGAACGCTTGAAGTTCCTAAACCTGTACTCCCTGGAACGCAGGCGGGAGAGATACATTATTATATACACTGGGAAAATCCTAGAGGGATTAGTACCAAACTTGCACACGAGAGTCACTCCCTACGAAAGCAAAAGACTCGGAAGACGATGTAACATCCCCCAATGAAAAGCAGGGGTGCCACTAGCAAGCTGAGAGACAACACAATAAGTGTCAGGGGCCCAAGACTGTTCAACTGCCTCCCAGCATACATAAGGGGGATTACCAATAGACCCCTGGCTGTCTTCAAGCGGGCACTGGATAGGCACCTAAAGTCAGTGCCTGACCAGCCAGGCTGTGGTTTGTACGTTAGACTGTGTGTGGCCAGCAGTAACAGCCTGGTTGATCAGGCTCTGATCCAACATGAGGCCTGGTCACAGACCGGGCCGCAGGGGCGTTGACCCCTGGAACTCTCTCCAGATTCTACCAGATTTATCCACTGTATTAAAAAAATCTGGGACCACTTAGTACCTTGTGGGAGCACCAGTTCAAATGAGCGCCAGCTAGAGCAAACAACACGGTAAACACTTTGGATTCACTGATTTCATGTACTATTAACTCTCCTATTTTAAGGGGAAAGTGATGTTGACCCCGAGTTTAGTGGCTTTGAGGTGGATGTGGCCATATGTGGTCAAGGAAATATCAAAAACCTCAATAATAACCCATGTGCAACACCCTTTCAGAATGTCTTATAACCTATGCCCTAAGTAAAGAGAAACAATTCTGGAACATGTAATACGTGTTCGACAGGCTGGCTGGCTGGCTGTATCTCTATCTATCTCTTTCTATCTGACTCTGTCTATCTCTGTCTCACAGGTACACAAATACAGTGGACCCTCGGTTTTCGTTCACCTCCAAACTCGAACAATTATGTAAGTGTATTTACGTAAGTGCTTTTGTAAGTGTATTTTTGGGGGTCTGTAATGACTAATCTAATTTACATTTGTCCTTATGGGAACAAATTAGTTCGGTAACGGCACTCGAACAGCATTCTGGAAAGAATTTTCAAAGAAAACCGAGGGTCCACTGTACAATTATACATAGTGTAAATTTCCTAGGATAACCCAAAAAATCCAGACAAAGTGCTATACTCTGCTTGTAGATATAATGTGTAAACATGACTGGCAAATACATATTTACACTTGCTCAGGAACCAGACGTGACGACGCAGTCGTGTGTAATACCTATTGGTTCACGAGTGTCTCTCTCTAAGATGGGAGAGCTAGACGCTAGACAGAGAGCTTGACAGACAGATAGACAGAGTGCTTGACAGATAGACAGAGAGCTTGATAGACAGACAGATAGACAGAGAGCTTGAGACAGATAGACAGCTTGACAGAGACAGATATGTTTGTGTAACAGTAAAAACAGAGGGCCGATGCTCATCAAATGTCACCCCTTATCTTATCTTATCTTATCACTGTTAGCAGTGGACTGACACTTGTCTAGCATCATGCTTCAAGGGAACTTATTATTATTCTTATTCTTATTATTATTATTATAAACTCCCACGTATCCAAAACATTGCTGGGACCTATAAATACTTTGTATATATTCCCAGACAATAGTAAATGACCAAGACAGGTGTAAATGTCCACCTGTCAGTGTGTTTGTGACAATCTGAGTACAATTTCAGTACCTAATACTAGTGTTAGAACAAAGAGTGGTTATGAAATGACAAGAACTACTATAAATTGTAATTATCAGAACATAAAAATTATATAAAATAATATAAAAATGAGAAAAAAAGGTATATCGGCAACACTTCTGCAAGCTGCAGGACTCGATGTTGCTGTCAGGTGAGCATCCAGTGCCAACTTCTCGGCCTCATATCTCGGTAAGTACTGACCCTAAAAAAAATTTTTTTTAGCCTATAGCACTTAAGTGTTATAGGCTAAAAAGTAAAGAGGGGAATGTATGAGAGTATAGTTATACCAACACTTTTATATGGGTGTGAAGCATGGGTGATGAATGTTGCAACGAGGAGAAGGCTGGAGGCAGTGGAGATGTCATGTCTAAGGTCAATGTATAGTGTGAATATAATGCAAAGAATTCAGAGTTAGGCAATTAGGAGGAGGTGTGGGATTACCAAAACTATTATCCAGAGGGCTGAGGAGGGGTTGTTGAGGTAGTTCGGACATGTAGAGAGAATGGAACGAAACAGAATGACTTCGAGAGTGTATAAATATGTAGTGGAGGGAAGGCGTGGTAGAGGTCGGCCTAGGAAAGGTTAGAGGGAGGGGGTAAAAGAGGTTTTTGTGTGCGAGGAACTTGGATTTCCAGCAAGCATGCGTGAGCGTATTTGATAGGAGTGAATGGAGACAAATGGTTTTTAATACTTGACGTGCCGTTGGAGTGTGAGCAAAGTAACATTTATGAAGGGATTCAAGAAAACCGGAAGGCCGGACTTGAGTCCTGGAGATGGGAAGTACAGTGTCTGCACTCTGAAGGAGGGGTGTTAATGTTGCAGTTTTATAACTGTAGTGTAAAGCACCCCTCTGGCAAGACAGTGATAGAGTGAATAATAATAATAATAATAATAATAATAATTTTTATTTGGACATGATACAAAGAATTACATTTGGTTATTGAGATTACATGAGGTGTACATGACAAAAGCCCCTAGTATGCAGGGCATTTTGGGCAGACTTAAAATTAACTTAAAACTAGATTGTAAGATTTTTTGTAGATAGTATACAATGAGTAAA